>JASDQU010192611.1:0-19999 GCA_032191745.1 Picea mariana | reverse complement strand
TGGAAACCAAGCTCACCAAATCCACGGCCTTCCACCCCCAGATAGATGGCCAAACCGAGGTTGTAAATCGAATGATTGTGCATATCCTTCACATGTATAATTCAAAGCACCCTCACACATGGGATGAGAGCCTTCCCTATGTCCAACATAGCTACAACCGATCCTTCACCCTTATTTCTCACCATTATTGGACACCTCAGAAGTAGTAGAACAACCGACACCAATAGATCTAAACCCTGACTGCATACAATAGACATCCAATGATCATATTGTGGACAGACATATCAAGGGCACTCGACAACAAAGGATCCAACTTTATCGAGTCGTCAAAGCAGGGCAGCTCCTGCACCAAGGCAAGTGGCTCACCCGGGGCCAAATTCAACAGAAATTTCCTCATCTAATGGGGGACCTCAACGAAATGGAGACAATTGATTCCTAAGGAGGGAGGATTGATCCATATGGATATCAGTGGCCACCCACCTTTTCCAACTGGCTCAAAACAATTTTGTGACAATTTTGGCAATTTACTATTTTTAGCAGTTTTAACTTCTGGGGCCATTTTGAGGGCCTAAATGAAGGTTTTTCGGTATCGATCTCCTCAAAGATAGTCAAAGGCATCATTGATCCCCCAAAATGAATCTCCTTGATGATACCTTTCCAATGGGCTATCACACGCCTAAAATGAAGATCGTATGCAAAAGTTACGACCCCGGGAAGTTGATGTATTAACTTACCCAAACGTGGCCCACATGACTTTTGGCGCTTCATCTCCTAGGGTTAGGTTTTGGATGTCTAGGTTTTTTGACATTCTTGCTTATTGTAAAAAGGCCTTCAAAGCCTCATTGTAACCGGCTTCTTGCGAATGCGTGCTGCCGTCAGATCTCTTCTCAGAGATAAGCCGCCACCATTCCAGCAAGCTTGTTTCCGCTGCATTTTGCAGTTTTAGCGTATTTTGTTATTGAATAGAAAACCAATTTTACTGTATCTTCGTTATTTTGTGTTAAGCACCTGTTAATAATCTGTATTCATTTTTTTCTTCTCATAAAATTCGGATCAGTAACCCTAGTGAATTTCTTCACTAGCCCAGCTTTCGACAGTTGGGTTACTTGTTTATTTCATGAGCATCAATGGATGATTTTGGTGTAGTGATTTATGATGCATAGTTCCTTTCAAGCACCCTAGGGTTTGAGGGTGGCATTGACTTCATGTAGATGTTTGGACTTTTTCAGAGTTCTCAATGTGATTCACATTCCCCAAGGCAACTCACATATCACAAGGTATTTCACAGTTACCAAGGCATTGGTAAAACTCCTTTGGGATATTTATGCATGCATGAACATCCTTTTCACATGCCACATTGAGTATCCTAGAGGGATCTCTCATTTTATCATCTTTTGAGCTATTTTACACTTGATTTGAGGGTCATGTTACCCCACCCCCCCTCAAGCCTAGGGGTAACTAAGGATATGATGTCTCGAGGCTTGTAGGTAGTAGACATGGAGTGCCAAGAGATAGATGACCGACAAATCCCACATTTTGTAGATAGAGCCCCTCCTCTCCACATCGAATCACCACTCATCGTCAACAACATAGCAACGTCCATCACACCAGTTTGGCCCCCAGAAGACAACAAGTATTTATTCATGAGGTAACAAGTTTAGTATCATGGTGAGTGTCACCTTAATATTTGAATCATTTGAGTAGGCTGCAAAGATTCTTTTCTTGATTGTGGAACATTTGCTTGGAAATTATATATTTTTCCTAATTTCACCTTGGTGGTTGACATTTTATCCTAGTAATTTGGTCACCCTCAGGAAAAGGGTTGTTACTGGGGGGTCTCCTTGAAGGGTAATCATACCATTCTCACTCATACTTACCACTTTCCACACTTTTTCCCCTCTGTTTCCTCATCTTTAGGTTTTTGGGTTCATTGACCCCAAGAAGGGCTTGTACCTCATTTCATGGGAAGAAGGGGCTAAAGGCCTGGAGGTGTTGCAACTAGCACTGTAAAAATAAAAATCTATAATATATCCTTCTATATTATTTCCCTAAGGTCCCGAGAGTCATGAAATGATTCTCTATAAAAGATAAAGGGCCTTCAAAAGAAAACAAGTAAAAAATGTCTCGCTTGATGGGGGAATGCATTGCAACATTCTTTACTTTCCTATGCACACAACACTTAATGTGTTCTAACTTAAAGTGGCATTGTGACACTCTTTTTCTTTCCATTTCACATAACACTCAATTTTCAGACCGTAAAAAGGGGGAAAATACAAATAAAGGGCTTGGGAAAATGTTTCGTTGCAATTGAAGGGATGCAACACACACTCCACAAAGGAACCCATAAATGAGACAACATGATTCCTTGATATGTCAAGAACCCCATGCCCAAGAGTCTTTCCCCAATCCACCTCATACTCATTACATGATATAGAGAGGGTATTGTTGGGAAACATTGCTTGACTTGGGGATTGGCCTACCCAATAGGGCACCATGACACCCCTCCCATACCTAAATTTGGAAAAGTTTATAAGTTCTTTGAGAATTTGTTTAATTTGAAAAGGAGGGACTTAATGCACTTGTTTGGATGGTTATTTTATTAAATGTGGCTTATTTGTCATGATTCATATGACTTGTGTACCCTTGGAGGGCATATTTGCTTGTCTTTGCAGGACCTTGCTCGGTGAAAGTCATTCATGAAGGAACTAAGCCACTTAGACCTTCATAGGGGCATACAATCCCATCGAATGGATATTGTACCCCACACATTGGAGGCCTGTGATGATGAAAATTGCACCTTAGATGATGTCCCTAGCATATGAACGAGGCCTGAAACCATGAAGAAGAGATGACATCACCCTCCTATGCCCAAACGTTCCACCTTTGGCATATGAGGTCACACTTTTGAGGGTATGTTTGGTGTATTTTGTGCACTTGATGGTGTTGTGGGATTGTGACCCCACACTTTTTCTTGATTTGCGGATGACATAGCACCTTTCTAGAATGATGTCCTAGCCTTTGGAGGCTTACCTTTGTACGTTCCACCTTGGATAAGAGTCTTATGGAATCACTTATGACACACACCCACTACGGCATAATAGGTTTTTTTGCCTTTTTCTCCTTTCTTTCTCGAGGGATAGAATCCCCGAGTTCCTATGAGGTCCTAGCACAGGATAGCTCTTCCTGTCAGAACCTTCACTAAACCAATCCACCAGTTGTTTCATTGAAAATCCGTCATGTACAACTCAAGCACCAAGCGCGGGCTTCACCTCCATGTGATCATCGGTTATGACCCCGGGCCAAGCCAAGAGGCGCCTTTCGCAATTCACGACTCAACGATGCCCGAGAATCAAGTCCTTCGACTCTTCAAACCCCAAAACCTGAAATCATCCCTTCGTTCAGATCGACGACTGCAAATCTTCCCCCTAATCTGACGGTCCTGGCCGTATCGGGACTTCGATGACCGGGAGTTCGAAATGCAATCGAGTCGAGTCTTTTGACTCTTCAAACCCCGAAACTCGAAATCGTCCCTTCGTTGATATCGACGGTTGGAAATCTCTTCGGAGTTTCATGAACTGGGAGTTCACGATGCAATGACTCCAGAACTCCTTTCACTCAAATCCCCGAATTCTGATATTGGAATTTGTGTAGGAGATCAACGAACCTCGTTGATCTGGATCTGATGGTCACTATCCCTCCTGAGCTTAAGGGCGTTGAAGAACAGTCAACCTTAACCCCCTCGCTATCCTATGAGATCCAATGGTTTACAGGGTTTCAGAGCTTTCCCCAAACTCTGACTGCTCACCACGCATCTCCTTCGATGGATGGTCCAGATCCTCCCGAAGTTTTGTGAATCGGGATTTCGCGACTTGCGAAGACAAGGGTTCTTCCCCTTTGGTTTCCCGGGTGCTGAAACGCCGAAATGCCAAAACTTATTCACACTAAGCTGATTCGGAGTTTTGCATATCGAGACTTCGCGACTTGCGACGACGAAGGGTCTTGCCCTTTGGTTTCCCGGGTGCCGAAACGCCGAAATGCCAAAATGCTGAAACCTATTCACACTAAGCTAATTCGGAGTTTCACATATCGGGACTTCGTGACTTGCGACGACGAAGGGTCTTGCCCTTTGATTTCCCGGGTGCCGAAACACCGAAATGCCGAAATGCCGAAACCTATTCACACTAAGCTAATTCAGAGTTTCGCATGCTGGGACTTCGCGACTTGCGACAACGAAGGGTCTTGCCCTTTGGTTTCTCGGGTGCCGAAATGCCGAAACCTATTCACACTAAGCTAATTCAGAGTTTCGCATACCGAGACTTCACAACTTGCGACGATGAAGGGTCTTGCCCTTTGGTTTCCTAGGTACCGAAACTCTGAAATGCCGAAACCTATTCATACTAAGCTAATTCGGAGTTTCGCATACCGGAACTTCACAACTTGCGACGACGAAGGGTCTTGCCCTTTGGTTTCCTGGGTGCTGAAATTCCAATGAACGGGTGCAAATACTCCGGGACTTTCAGGACGTTTCCAAGTCCACCCTCCTGCCTATGCAAAGGTTAAGGTCGATGGGCAATAGAGCTCCGACAAATCTTTTAGAGGGTTCTTGGGTAAATTATCCCTAGGCTTGGTGACCTAAGTAAAGTCTTCCTAATTCGCCGAGCTATAAATTCAGTGGTAGGGGTAAAGTAAACTCGTGGGTTTACTATCATGGTATTCCTTTCGAGAGACTCACTCTGACTCTGGAGTGCAAGGAAACTTCCCGAGAGAAGTGCCTTCAGGAAATTAAAACAGGGCATAGTGCGAGCCAAGTAGATAGGACAATTTTCAAGGGAACGGACTCGTATTCTGAACCTACTCATTCTATACATAGACCGATTATGGTCATATAAGTATAAGCATGTATCCCTTGTCTCCAAATCAAAATACAGGAAAACACTTCCATACAGAAACCATTTATGAGCATATAAACATGATCATGCATTCAATTAAAAAATACAAGACATAACACTTATCAAAAAACACCAGGTGTGACGCGACTGTTGAGAGGGGTGCTCGTTTCCACCCAACCGTAGGCTCAATGACTCCAAACGGATTTACCACTAGCCACCCCCGAGTTAGACCATGATGCTTGAGGTTCAATTTTCTGCTTCCAGCTCAACGAAAGTCAAGGACGAAGGTTACTCTCCTTCTCCTCTGTTCAGAACTCATTGTGTTGGCAAAGTTTCTCCAGTTCTTCCCCCGCGATCCATGTCGCGCGCGTTCTTTTTTTCTCCCTCTTTACCACACTTCTTCTCTTGCCTTTTCTCTGCAAGATTGCATGTGGCATGAATTTCCCCATCCACGGTCAGGTCTGGGAGCTATTACGGATGGGCAGTTCACCCCCATCCCCTCATTAACTTTTGAGGAGCCTCCCCACCTACCAATCTAACGAGAAATCCATTCCAGGGTCAGAGAGTTTTTTTGGTCTTTGAGCAAGTAAAACCAGTACGGTACTGGCTCAGTGGAAGTTAACACAACCATTCCAGGTCCCTTCCACCACCTCTCATTAGCCATCGTGGTCTCTTTTAGCAAATCCCCCTCCCAGCAGCCATGCAGAACTCAAAGTTTGCCATAGTTCCTGGCCAATATAGTTATTTTTTTACAGACTGGGGGAAACAGGGTGTTACAATTCCCTCCCCCTTAAAGGAACATCGTACTTGATGTTCTATCTATCAATATGATGTGTATGTACAGAAGTAAACAAAATTGGATATGCATGTTTCATGGCATCTTCCATTTCCCAGGTAGCCTCATCTGGGCCAAAATATTTCCACTGCACCTTGACCTGTGCAATGGTTCGATTCCTAAGTGGGGTTTCCTTTCTTTCTAGTATGCATTGAGGTTCTGGCAGGAATTCTCCCTCTGGTTCCACCTGGATCACAGACCAATCAATTATATGATTAGAATCATGTACATATTTCTTCAATAATGAAACATNTGGAAAACATTATGTGCTTTTACTGTGGGAGGAAGTGCTAGCCTATAGGCTACAGGTCCCACTCTATCTAGAACTTCAAAGGGTTCACAATACTGAGGTGCCAATTTGGCACAAGCGCCCATCCTCAGGGAACTCTTCTTTGGCCTAACTCTGAGATATATGTGGTCTCCTGTCTTGAATTCTCTTGGAGTTCTCTTTCGGTCGGCGTAACTTTTATGTCTGTTCTGAGCGACCTTCAGATTCTGTTTTATCTAAATCACTTGTTGTTCCATTTCTTTCAACATGTTGGGTCCAATAGAAATTTTGTTTACGGGATTACTCCAACTGACTGGAGTGTTGCATGGTCTATCATAGAGGACTTTGAAGGGACTTGTCTTCAGGGATTCTTGGTAGCTGTTGTTGTAGGCGAATTCCACCAGTGGCAGGTAATCTTCCCACTTCTTGGGTTGATGCCTTACATGCATTCTTAGCATGTCTTCCAATATTTGGTTCACTCTTTCCGTTTGTCCATCGGTTTGAGGATGATATGCTGTGCTAAACAGTAATTTGGTCTCCAGACCAACCATCAAGGATTTCCAAAAGTTGGAAGTAAATTTCTTGTCTCTGTCAGACACGATCTCTTTAGGCATACCATGTAGTTTGAATATCTCCTTCATGAATATGTTGGCGATATCTATTGCCTTGCAAGTCGATTTGATGGGGATAAAATGGGTGGAATTGCTCAATTTATCCACCACTACCATGATGGCATCATTCTGTTTGGTCGATGTTGGTAATCCGGTGATGAAGTCCATGGAAATGGTTTCCCACTTCCATTCCGGGATTGGTAGAGGTTGTAATAATCCTACTGGGTGCCAATGTTCTGCTTTAACCTGTTGGCATTCTAGGAACTTAGCTAAATAGTTAGCTATGTCTTTCTTTAACCCAGGCCAATAGAATTATTTCCTAGTGGCCGTGATCATCTTTTGATATCCTGGGTGACCAGTATATGGTGTTTTATGTAGTTCATCCATTATGAACCTCTTCAAGTTGTCACAATCTGGAATATACAATCTATTTTTGTAAGTTAGTAGACCTCCATCTATCATCTAGTAGCCTTCATACTTTATTCTTGTGGGTTCTTGCTCTAGGTACGAGGTCACGGTCTAGAAGAATGTGTTTGTTTCTTGTGCATTCCTGACTCTTTCTTGGACATTCATCTCGCAGGTGCTCACCGTTGCCAGGTGAATTGTTTTCATACTTCTGCTAAGGGCATCGGCCACCTTATTTTCCTTTCCTTTAACATGTTTGATTTCAAAATAAAACTCACTAAGGAGGGCCATCCACCTAGCTTGTCTGGCATTGAGATTTGGTTGGTCAAACAAATATCATAATCCACAATGGTCTGTCATAAGTACAAATTTCCTTCCCAGTAGGTAATGTCTCCACATTTTTAAGGCGTGCACTATGGCAGCCAACTCTAGATCATGGGTCACATAGTTGACTTCGTGCTCATTCAATTTTCGGGATTCATAGTAGACTACACTTCCTCCTTGCATAAGGACTCCTCCGAGCCCTTCCTTACAGGCATCTGTGCACATGAGGAAGTCATTTTTGGGATCAACGATCTTCAGCATGGGTGCATGGGTCATGTAATGTACCCAAGGCCGAGCCCTGTTGTAAATATTGGTTATGAAATGGATTGTAAATATGTTTTATAGGCTGGTGAGCCCAGTTTATATAAGTTGGTGGGCTTATGTGATTGTTAGGCCAGAGAACCTAAGGGTTAAAGGCCAAGAGCCTAATTTTGTACATGTATCAATGCAAAACATTAATAAAATATAAACACTGTCGCGTGCAGACCGACCACAATGAATGAGTGATGGGGGACTAAGCTTCCACAAAGTGGGCAAGGGATTAGGGGATGGAAGGTGGGAAAAGGGGGATAAGTGTTGAGCCTAGGGGCTTAAGTCCTTGGGAATAATATTTTAATATTATTCCAAAAAGACCATGTGAATAATATGTTTTATCCTAAGTTCTTTTTGGAAGGACAAGCAACTTCCAAATGGAAGAAACACACGCTGATGGAAGGCATGCAGTTTCATGGGTGACAAGTGTCAACCCAAGCCCATGAAAATAAAATGACTGAGATGAGTCATGGTGGGGGTCCTCCTCCATTCTACCCGACCGTCTGAGCATGAACTGGTTCGATCTCTGCAGGAGACCTTGTGCATATTCTGAACCGGACATCCCCTAAACCAGAAGCCTGTGTTGATTTCTGGAAAAAGCCGATGCATCCTCTGTCTGAGAAGATCGATTCTGTGTGTGGATTCTCTGTCCCAAAGCCATAACCGTGAGACCATCTTGTCATTGTTGAGCCTGTTTGGAAAGCCCGTGTTTGTTTTCCCCATTGGCTGTTGTGGTCACGCAGTGCTGGACTTCATGTGGCTTGTTGGCCAATTTTTACAACACTCTCTCCAGGTGAGAGAGGTGGTTGAAGTTGGAAGAACAAGTTGTTGGGCCTATGAGTGACTCTCTCCGGGTGAGAGAGTGCACAGAGGAAGGAGAGAACTCCTGGAAGGAACCCTGTAGCTGCCACAGAGCTTGGAGACTTCTGGTCTGGTCTGTTGTTGAAACCTAAGACAAGGGAGGTTAGCGACTGAAGGAATGTCTAGGTGACAGAGAAGGTGTATGCTCTTGGGGTGGAACAGGCATGTGGGGAAGGAGAGTCTGTGGGCAGTGGGCATAAGTGGTTTCTTGGAGATAATTCCTTCCTTGTGACTGTGTGTTTTCCCTGTAACCTTAGCCTAGCCTAGGATTCCTTACCTTGGGGGTGGAGCTTAGTCCCAGCTCGGGGGTGACCCACTACTGAGCTTGATGAGCAGGTGTGGTTTAAGGCTAGGAGTTTTGTGGAAGGCCTGCACCTGGTTGGTGGAATTACAACCGTTTCAAAGATAAGTACCAGATGATGTTTTAATTACTTTTCTGCATGTCTGTGTATTTATATTTATCATGTATTCTGCTGTGCATACGAATTAATGTTAAATCCATTGATTATTTATAATAGCAGTAATTCTTATGGTTACCCTGAGTTTAAATGTGTTTCATTTTCTTAAATGCATGTCTTATATATAGAATTAAGTATGAAATTGTTATTCTGTGAAGTAGCGCCTACCCGGCCTGGAATGGGGGCGTTACAGTATGGTATCAGAGTGTTACAGTATGAAAGAGTGTTACAGTATGGTATCAGAGCCAAGGTTTCGATGTTGATCTTATATGGGCCAGTTGAGTGGTCTTTGGATCGAGGGTTTGAGGAGAAATTGTGTCTGGAGGACAAATTTCGGACCTTTGAATGCTCCTGAGTGTCAAGGATTTACTTGATCGTATTACAAAGCTCAGGAGGTGTAGCAGTGTTATGAAACCACAATCGGGGTGGCATCTGGCCAAAGGGAGAGAGGACTCCACACCAGAAGTGTTGGAGCCGTAGGATCTGTTTGGGGAAAAGGAGAACCCTCATGACCGTCAGATCTAGAAAACGTGCACAAGGTTTAAAAACCCTTTCGATTTGCACAAAAGTGTGGAAATCGCGATACGCGAAATCCCAAATTTGTCGGGACTGTCCATCGGGGGGGCACATGGCTGTCGGAAGGCGTTTCAGAACACGATAAACCAAAGGGGAAGAACCCTATTTTCACAAGTCGTGAAATAGTGAAACTCGAAATTCCGAAACGATCTACATCGTAGATCATAAGAGAGGAACTTGACCATTTGATCAAGTGGAAGAATAGACTATAATTTCGCAATTTCGTCAAACGAAAGTTCGAGAGGTGGAGATGCACAAACTTCTGATGCCCGAAACCTTGAAACACTGAAAAGATCTGTGCCACAGATCTGAGAGAAGTCTAACCGTTGGATTGCCTTGGAATGGATGTGGACACATGGGTGTGTACCACATGCTAGTGAGTCGAGAAGACAAGCGAGAATGGTGGGACCAAACGTAACACGTGCCACCATGGTTAAGGGCAACACCTGTGATGTGGGCCCGGAGAGTAAAGTAAATCAAAATTTCAGAATTCGGGAGTTGGAGTGACATGGGGTTGGGAGTCACTACATCGTGAACTCTCGGGTACCGAAGACTTGAAAACCTGAAGTGCCGAGTCCCAAAATCCCTACCGGGGTTGGCGACAGTTGTGCTGTGGGCCTAGGGGAAGAGAGGTTGGAAGTTCGAGAGTCGAGAGTTGGAGAGGGAAGCAAGTGCGAGAACCTCCGGGGACCAAAAACCCCGAAACCCAAAACACCGAAGTTCCAAAATCCTGAAATTTACGAAGAACATAAGAACTGTCGAGGATTTAATCGTTGGATCCTCGTGGACAAAAAACCCTGAAAAACCAAAGTCCTGAAGTCTCAAAAATTTGCAGAGCCAAGCAGGGTTCATAAAACTTAGTGAATTTGAAACATTTTCTTATTCACGTTGGTTAATGAATGTTGTGGTTTTATTAAGGGTTTAAGGCCTGACAAACTTTGGTTGACTGCACGTTGTGTGTATAGAGTTCAACAAGTGTCAGGACAACCGAGTATAGAAATGGAAGAGGTGCAGATTGCCTCCGAAACAGAGGACGAAAGGGTAGGAAGGGATGTCAACTTGGGAATCAAAGGATCAAACTCTAATGGGCATGGAAGAGAATTGGATAAGGAAGGACATATAATGAAAATCATTGAAGGATTTCAGAGAGATGCCTAGGCTCACTGAGTTGATAGCCGAAAACTCAAGATAGGTAGCATGACCATTGATGAACACGAATGAAGGTATTTGGAACTACTAAAGTATGTTTCATTCACCAAAGATGAGGCTGTCAAGATTCAGAGATATCTGAGTGGACTGCCACCTTCCATTAGTGACAAGATCTAGTATGATGATCCCAAGACTATGGAAGAAACAATAAGAAGGGAAAAATGCTTGTATGAACAGCAAAGAGAAAGGCCTACTTTTCGGAAGGCTTGGGATGATCAGAAAAAGTTCAGGAAAGAGCAGAGGCTGAAGGGAAACAAGACTCCCTTTTTCAGAAATAGTCCTTAGGGGCTAGCCATAGTTATGTAGATCCTAGGGTGGTGGGAGGTTTGCATTTATCAAGAAGAAAACACGAAAAGTCTTGGTTAGTACAGTTGGCTACAGGAACCAAGAGGAAAGTCATTGAGTTGGTGAAGTCCTATCCTATGGACATGAAAGGACTGAGCACGAAGGCTGAATTGAATATTCTGCCTTAGGGCTCTTATGACTGTTTAATTGGAATGGACTGGTTGGACCAACACCATGCCCTCCTGGACTATCGTAACAAGAGGTTTAAATGCCTCGATGAGGAGGGGAATCGGAAAATAGTCCAAGGGATTCTTAGAGCTATGGATATTAGAGAAATCTCAGCCATGCAGCTGAAGAAGTGCTACAGAAAAGGCTATCAATTATTTGCAGCCCGTGTGGAGGAAGCATCTAAAGATGAAGTCTCAAGGATTGGAGACCATGAGGTACTCACAAAGTTCAAGGAAGTATTTCAGGAGGTACCTGGACTACCTCTGAAGAGAGACATCGACTTTTCTATAAATTTGATGCCTGGAGCAGCCCTAGTGTTGAAAGCTCCTTATATCAAATAGATCTGAAATATTTTTGAAGATAGATCTCAAATCAGGATATCACTAGGTAAGAATAAAGGATGAGGACATTAGCAAGACCGCCTTTAGAATAAGGTACAGTCATTACGAGTTCACAATGGTGCCATTTGGACTGTCAAACACACCTGTTGTTTTTATGTTCTTGAGGAATGGTGTATTCAAGGACTATTTAGACAAGTTTGTCATAGTCTTCCTGGATAACATCTTGGTGTATTCCAAGTCAGAGGAAGAGCATGAACAACACCTGAGACTGGTGCTGCAAGTGTTGAGAGGACACCAACTGTATGCCAAATTGAGCAAATTCTCATTTTACCAAAGGTAGATCCATTACTTGGGGCACATTATTTCAGAAGAAGGGATCGTTGTGGATCCTGAAAAGGTAGAGGCCATCGGAGAATGGTCAGCGCCAAGGAATGTAGCGGAAGTTAGATCCTTTATGGGTCTAGCATGCTATTACAAAATATTTATAGTAGGGTTCTCAAAGATAGCTCACCCTATCACTTCCTTGCAAAGGAGAAAAAGTTTCAGTGGACTGAAGAGTGTAAGAATAGTTTGCAATGATTGAAGCAGTTGTTAACTAGAGCTCCAATCTTGAGAATTGCAGATCCAAATGTGGATTTTGTGGTGTGCACAGATGCATGTAAGGAAGGGTTGGGAGGAGTTCTCAGCCAAGATGGATTTGTAATCTGTTATGAGTCTAGGAAGCTAAAAGAGCATGAAAAGAATGATGCCACTCACGATTTGGAGCTGGTAGCAATCGTCCATGCTCTGAGGAAATGGAGACATTACCTCATGGGAAGGAGATTCAAATTGATAACAGACCACAATGGTCTGAAATATTTGTTTGATCATATGACTTTAAACGCTAGACAAAGTAGGTGGCTAGAGTTTCTGTGTGAATACGACTTTGATATCAAGCATATCAAAGGAAAGGAAAACAAGGTGGCTGATGCACTCAGTAGGAAGGTGCATGAATTACATGCTACAACCATTAGCATGTACAGGACTGATATTAAGGATAGAATTTTGGAAGATGCAAATGTTGATTTGTAGTACAGAGACTTAGTAGCAAAGCTACAACAGCGTGAGAGACCACATAAAAAGGAAAGTTACACCTTGGAAGTTGATGGATTACTCCTGTATAAAAACAGAGTGTATATACCCAATGTCCAAGAATTGAAACTTACGATTCTAAAAGAAATGCATAATGTGACTTATCTTGGACACCCTGGATATCAGAAGACTGTGGCAGCAGTCAAAAGCCATTACTTTTGGCTGGGTATGAAGAGGGAGATCACTGAATACATCGCCAGATGTATGGAGTACCAGAAAGTTAAGGCTGAGCATAGACACCCAGCGGGGTTGCTGCAGCCTTTGCCCATTCCTGAGTGGAAGTGGGAAGTGGTGACCATGGATTTTATTATAGGATTGCCCATAACAAGCAAGTAGCATGATTCGATCATGGTTGCGGTGGAAAAGCTTACAAAAGTTACCCATTTTATTCCACTGAAAACCACTCACAAGGCAACAGATGTTGTTGATATCTTCTTAAAAGAAGTGGCACGCTTGCATGGAATTCCTAAAATGATTGTGTCTGATAGGGACCCGAAATTCACCTCGAATTTCTGGAAAGGACTGTTCAAAGGATTCAGAACGAATCTGAATTTTAGTACAACATATCATCCCGAGTCTGATGGACAGACAGAGAGGGTGAACAGAGTAATAGAAGACATGCTGATAATGTATGTGATGGACAAAACATCAATATGGGAAGACTACCTGCATTTGGTAGAATTCGCCTACAATAACGGGTATCATGCATCGTTGAAGATGAGCCCATTTGAATCACTTTATGGAAGAAAGTGAAACACTCCAGTGAGTTGGGATAATCCAGCTGACAGAGCAGTAGTTGGGCAAGAGATGCTCAAAGAGATGGAGTACCAAATAATAAAAATTAAACAGAATTTGAAAGTTGTCCAGGACAGGTAGAAAAGTTATGCTGATAAGAACAGAACCCACAGAGAATTCAAAGTGGGTGATCATTTTTTCCTGAAAGTGAAAACTAACAGGAGTTCCCTGAAGCTGGGAAGTTGCGCCAAGTTGGCAGCAAGATTTTGTGGGCCATTTGAAATCCTAGAAAGGATTGGGCCAGTTGCATACATGCTTGCATTACCTGCATCTATGACTGTACATAATGTTTTTCATGTTTCATTGCTTAAGAAATATATACCTTATGCTAATCATGTTATCGAATGGAATGTGATTCAGGTTGAACCAGAAGGTGTCCTGCAAGTGCATCATGTGCGCATATTGGACAGGAAAATAAAACATCTCCAGAATCGAGATATAAAGCTTGTAAAGGTCCAGTGGAACTAGTACGGCCCTGAGGACACGACATGGGAGCATGAAGATGTTATGCGGGCAGAGTACCTGCATCTTTTTGAAAATTTTGAAAAGCTTGCAAACACTGTGTAAAGTTGCACTGAGGACAGTGCAGAAATAAGGGGAGGGGGATTGTAATGTCCCCAAGGCCGAGCCCTGTTGTAAATCTTGGTTATGGAATGGATTGTAAATATGTTTTATAGGTTGGTGAGCCCAGTTTATATAAGCTGGTGGGCTTATGTGATTGTTAGGACAGAGAGACTAAGGGTTGAAGGCCAAGAGCCTGATTTTGTACATGTATCAATGCAGAACATTAATAAAATATAAACACCGTCACATGTAGACCGACTACGATGAATGAGTGATGGGGGACTAAGCTTTCACATAGTGGGAAAGGGATTAGGGGCTGAAAGGTGGGAAAAGGGGGCTAAGTGTTGAGCCTAGAGGCTTAAGTCCTTGGGAATAATATTTTAATATTATTCCAAAAAGACCATGTGAATAATATGTTTTATCCTAAGTTCTTTTTGGAAGGACAAGCAACTTCCAAATGGAAGGAACGCATGCTGATGGAAGGCATGCAGTTTCATGGGTGACAAGTGTCAACCCAAGCCCATGCAAATAAAACGACTGAGATGAGTCATGGTGGGGGTCCTCCTCCATTCTACCCAATCGTCTAAGCGTGAACCGGTTCGATCTCTACATGAGACCTCGTGCATCTTCTGAACCGGACATCCCCTGAACCAGAATCCTGTGTTGATTTTTGGAAAAATCCGATGCATCCTTTGTCTGAGAAGATTGAGCCTGTGTGTGAAGTCTCTGTCCCAAAGCCATAACCGTGAGACCATCCTGTCATTGCTGATCCTATTTGGAAAGCCCATGTCTGTTTTCTTTGTTGGTTTTTGTGGTCAGGTAGTGTTGGATTGTGTGTGGATTGTTGGCCAGTTTGTACAACACTCTCTCCAGGTGAGAGAGGTGGTTGAAGTTGGAAGAACAGGTTGTTGGTCCTGTGAGCAACTCTCTCCAGGTGAGAGAGTGCATAGAGGAAGGAGAGAACTCATGGAAGGAACCTTGTAGCTACCACAGAGCTCAGAGACTTCCGGTCTGGTCTGTTGCTAAAACCCAAGACAAGGGAGGTTAGCAACCGAAGGACTGTCTAGGTGACATAGAAGGTGTATACTCCTGGGGTGGAACATGCATGTGGGGAAGGAGAGTCTATGGGCAGTGGGCATAAGTGGTTCCTGGGAGAGAATTCCTTCCTTGTGATTGTGTGTTTTCCCTATAACCTCATCCTTAGCCTAGGATTCCTTTCCTTGGGGGTGGAGCTTAGTCCCAACTCGGGGGTGACCCACTGCTGAGCTTGATGAGCAGGTGTGGTCTAAGGCTGGGAGGTTCGTGGAAGGCCTGCACCTGGTTGGTGGAATTACCACCATTTCAAAGACAAGTACCAGATGATGTTTTAATTACTTTTCTGCATGTCTGTTTATTTATATTTATCATGTATTCTGTTGTGCATATGAATTAATGTTAAAGCCATTGATTATTTATAATAGCAGTAATTCTTATGGTTACCCTAAGTTTAAATGTGTTTCATTTGCTTAAATGCATGTCTTATATATAGAATTAAGTTTGAAATTGTTATTCCACGAAGTAGTGCCTGCCCGGCCCGGAATGGGGGCGTTACAATATGGTATCAGAGCGTTACAATATGAAAGAGTGTTACAAGTCAGAAGGTGTTTCAGGAATTGAAATCTTTCTTCACATTCTTGTGTCCACGTGAATTTAGCTCCCTTCTTCTAGAGGGCAGTGATTGGACAACCAATCTTGGAGAATCCTTTTATAAATCTCCTATAGTATCCTGCTAAGCCCATAAATGATCTGATATCCAAAACCTCCTTTGGGATAGGCCATTCCATGATAGACCTGATCTTGTCAGGATCTACTGCTATTCCCTCTTCAGATATGACATGGCCCAAGTAATGTATCTGCTTCTGGAAAAAGTCGCACTCTAAATTTGGCATAGAGTTGATGTTCTCTTAGCACTTGAAGCACAAGTCTAAGATGTTCCTCATGTTCCTCTCTATTCTTGGAGTAAATTAATATATCGTCAATAAAAACTAGTACAAATTTGTCTTGGAATTTGCTGAGCACATTGTTCTTCAAGCACATAAAAGTGGCAGGGGCATTGGTCAATCCAAATGGTACTACCACAAACTCATAGTGACCATATCTCATCCTGAAGGCAGTTTTGTGGATGTCTTCACCCTTGATTCGGACTTGATGGTATCCAGATCTCAATTCAATCTTTGAGAATATTGAAGCACCTCCCAATTGATCAAACAAGTCATCAATCCTGGGTAAGGGGTACTTGTTCTTTATGGTTACCTTATTGAGTTGTCTATAATCTATGCACAGTCGGAGGATACCATCTTTCTTTTTCAAAAACAGGACTGGTGCTCCCCATGGAGACATGTTGGGCCGGATATAGCCTCTATCCATCATTTCTTTTAGTTGTAATTTAAGCTCAACTAGCTCGGGTGTGCTCATCCTGTAGGGTGTCCTAGACACTGGCACCGCTCCCGGTGCAAGTTCTATCGAGAAGTCAATGTCCCTTCTCGGAGGTAAACCCGATACCTCTTCCAGAAATTTATCTCTATATTCTCTTAGTGTGGGGTGGTCTTCGAGGCTTGGTTTGTCATCTTCAACTAATTCCAACACCTATATCACATATAGTGGACATCCCTTTCTACAATACTTTCTCATTTGAAGGGATGATATTTGTCTCACCGAGACAGGCTTTTGGATCCCTTGAAGGGTTATCCTTCTTCCTTCTTCACTTACACATTCTAAGGTTTTATGGTAATAGTCCAGTCTGGCTTTATATGTGGCTAGCCAGTCCATACCAATCAACAGGTCATACGATCCTAGGGGTAATACGTTAAGGGTTGCTTGGGTGGGAAATTCACCCATAGTGAATTGGCAAGTTGGTATGACCTTCGCTACCTTTCTTTTGGTGCCAGTGGCTAACTGTACCAACCATGGCTTGGCATGTTTATGTGGCTATAATTTACACTTATCAATAGCCTTAGGGACTATATAACTCAAATTTGAACCAGGGTCAATTAGAATAGACACTAGATGGTTGGTGATCATACCTTCCATCTCCACCACTAAATCTTGGTGGTCATCTTGTTTATTATCCACAGCTGCATAAATTTCCGGCATACTCCAGGCCACATCATTGATGGTGGTAGATTCTTGAATGTTTTAAATTCTCCGACTGTTCTGTTGTCAGTGCGGGCAGTCTCTTAGTAGATGTTCACCCCAACATTTTAAGGGTTCTTTCTTTGGTTTATCAATCTTTCTTGGGGTAGATCCAAAAGGTTTATTTCCGCTCTGGGAGGGGAAATTCTGCTGGTGTACACTTTGGGTTGGGAAGCTCATCCTTGAGTCCTTTTTATAGTTTTTAAATCTTGGGGATTTAAACCCCTTTTTCTGGAATCCTGAACTATTCTTCTACTTCCAGCCTTCATGAGGTTTTGTTCGATGCCCAAGTTGTTCATAACAGTATCTTGCCTTTCGGATAGTATCTTCTAGGGTCTTTGGCTCGTCAAACTCAATCATGTTCTGATAGTCCTTAGGTAGTCCACTGATGAATCGTTGCACCTTTTCCTTTACGTACCTCAGCAATTCGAGGAATCTGCTGACATATTTCTCTATGGTGCATTGCTCCAGCTTGAGTTCATAGAATTCTTTAGTCTTTTCGTCGAAATACTTTTCCGACAAATACTTCTTCCTAAAGTATTTCTCAAACCGTTCCCAAGATAGGTCTTCTTCGTGAATCCCTTTTATGTTCTTAAGGTCTCCCACCAAATGGAATCCTTCCCATTTAGGTTGAAAGTGGCTACTCGGGCTTTCAAATTTTCCGAGAGAAGTCATGGAATCTGAAATACTTCTTTAGTCCAAGAAGCCAGGCCTCCGCTTCCTCTCCTTTCTTTATTTCACCATCGAAAGAGGGTGGTTTGGCCTTCTTGAATTCTTCGAGATTATGATTTTTGGAATGATTTCGCTTTTTCCGTTTTCTTCGGGAATAAGAACTAGTTCTGCTACTAGAAGATCCCTCCAATTCGCTAGTTTCCTTTCCAGAGGAATCGTCCGACGCTTGTCCCTTATCTCTGGGGTGAACCTTTCTCAAGGTGATCCTCCTAGTGTGGCCACTTAAAGGACCATGTTTTGTATCCTAGGTGGGCTTCGACTTCTCTTTGTCTGTTGTTGGTCTGCGTGACTGGTGTTAGGTCCATGCTGCAATTGTCTTTGTATGTCGGATAAGCTCTGCAACAAGACTGCATTAATTTCCGTTTGCTTCTGTTGCTCTTTTATCAACCTCTTGTTGTTGGCCTTGCAGCTCTGTAGTTTGACAATGAGGCTTCTCACAGTCTTAGCTAGATCTGGAGGGGTTCCTACCGCTCTCCTTTTGTCAGAATCTTCATCTCTATTGTCGTAGCCATCCCCCACTTCACGGTGCATCACCATTCTATGCATCTGCAGTTTCCCATGGTTGATCGTCCGCTTGTTGTGCAAGAAAAACACTTATTGTTAGTCAACATTATATTCATTCATAATCAGCGCATAATTCATATTTTTCAAATGCATACACACAATAGGAATTTTCATTCTTAACATCGGCTTTTGATAAGGGGGGTTAGGATAGAGAGTTACTCCTTTTAAGATTACTTCAGATGGAGTTTCTGCGCAACTCGTCCATGAGCCCAAGTAGGCCAAGTGTTGTAACCATGCTCTGATACCAATTTGACACACACCCACTACAGCATAATAGGTTTTTTTCTCCTTTTTCTCCTTTCTTTCTCGAGGGACAGAATCCCCGAGTTCCTACAAGGTCCTAGCGCAGGCTAGCTCTTCCTGTCGGAACCTTCACTAAACCAATCCACCGGTTCTTTCATTGAAAACCTGTCGTGTACAACTCAAGCACCAAGTGCGGGCTTCACCTCCATGTGGTCATCGGTTATGACCCCGGGCCAAGCCAAGAGGCGCCTTTCACAATTCGTGACTCAGCGATGCCCGAGAGTCAAGTCCTTCGACTCTTCAAACCTCGAAACCTGAAATTGTTCCTTCGTTGAGATCGACAGCTGCAAATCTCCCCCCTGATCCGACGGTCCTGGCCATATCGGGACTTCGACGACCGAGAGTTTGAAATGCAAGCGAGTCGATTCTTTCGACTCTTCAAACCCCGAAACCCGAAATTGTCCCTTCGTTGAGATCATCGGTTGCAAATCTCTTCGGAGTTTCGTGAACCGGGAGTTCACGATGCAACAACTCCAGAACTCCTGTCACTCAAATCCCTGAATTTCGATATGGGAATTCATGTAGGAGATCAACGAACCTCATTGATCTGGATCTGACGGTCACTATCCCTCCTGAGCTTAAGGGCGTTGAAGGACACTCAACCTTAACCCCATCGCTGTCCTACGACATCCAATGGCTTACGAGGTTTCAGAGCTTTCCTCAAACTCTGCCCGCTCACCACGCGTCTCCTCCGATGGATGGTCGAGATCCTCCCGGAGTTTCATGAACCGAGATTTCACGACTTGCGAAGACGAGGGGTCTTCCCCTTTGGTCTCTCAAGTGTCGAAATGCCAAAATGCTGAAACTTATTCACACTAAGCTAATTCGGAGTTTCACATACTAGGACTTCACGACTTGTGATGATGAAGGGTCTTGCAATTTGGTTTCCCAAGTGCTGAAACGCCGAAATGTCGAAACCTATTCACACTAAGCTAATTCGGAGTTTCGCATACCGGGACTTCGCGACTTGCGACGACGAAGGGTCTTGCCCTTTGGTTTCCCGGGTGCCAAAACGCCGAAATGTTGAAATGCCGAAACCTATTCACACTAAGATAATTCAGAGTTTTGCATACCGGGACTTCGCGACTTGCGACAACGAAGGGTCTTTCCCTTTGGTTTCCCGGGTGCCGAAACGCC
>JASDQU010192610.1:0-19981 GCA_032191745.1 Picea mariana | reverse complement strand
AATCCAGAGGGGGGTAGGATATGTATACTTTTGTATACTTTACTAGTCAAATCGCTGGGCGGAGGGGGGTCCCTTGTCCCACAAATAAGGGGGTCTCATACACCAATTTGGTGTGCTGGCTTGTCCCTGACCTTAAAAATAGATTATTATTATTATTATTATTATTATATGTATATGTATATGTATGTATGTATAGTTGACTATACCAAGATTTCTTAAGCTTTTAAATACCTATTGTGTGTATTTCCACAAGATACCACTAATATAAAGGAAATGTACAGTTCCTTCATTCAATAACGAAGTTCTGAAATAAACAATAGGGTAGAAAAACTAAATGAAGTGAAGAATATACATTCTCGAACTATAAAATCTCATATGCATAGACCTACTTCGGTAATAGTCGAAATGACGTCGCTATATAATTAAAGAAATAAATCGTTCAAAATAAAGTTCGAAGCAGACCCAGATTGGGGTACATAACAAAATTACTCTTCACGGGTACACATTGCTACCCATTCCAGAATTCTATGTAAATATAAATATCATACTCAAAACAAAGAATTGCCTGATAGAAATTCCATCTAAGTTGACTATATGACATTGGGCAATGTTACAGTCCTATGCATTGCATCATGTTCATCACTATTACCCAACAACAAGGTTTTAATACTTATGTCCTTCCTTTAAATTGATTACACATAGATAAAGAATCGACCATCTTTTTGAACTTGAACTATCTTGTACAAGATGATAACGTTCTAGAATATAATCGTATCTTTCCTTAGAAACCTAGGTCACTCTCTTAAGAGAGGTAAAATGAAACCCGAATATCTTTTTTTTTCCTGGCATGGTCCTAAATCTGAAATGTTGAAGGGTTGAAGTCCTTGCGAGGAAACATAAATTCATCATTAGTAATTAGACCATAGAAGTTAAACGAGTATAACCTACAATAGATGATTTAAGAAAATAACTTTTTTACAAAGTTTCACTTAACTTGCTACTTGGGAAACCTGATGTCCTTATCCCTTTCACATTTTGGCTGAGTAGATGCCCCAGGTCAAAGGGGAAGCTGGACCAGGAACTTCCTGATGGGTACCCTCACAATAACAGGGTCCCATCATTAGATTGGTTACAAATTCATTTAAGTCAAACCTTTAAGGAAAGTAAATGAATAAACAACAATAACATTTCAAAAACCAAACTGCAAGGGTTCGTGTGGTATGCATAGGCTGAATGCATGAATCAAGTCGAAGTATCAAGTTAAGTATTTCACGCCACAAAGAATGCATTGCTAAAACTATAAACACAGAGTTAAATGGCATATGATGAATACAATCATCAATGTTTAAACATGGGATGACTACCTATGCCGAAGAGAATGCATTGCTCGAAATTAATTAAAGAGTTAATAGTTATGCCGAATACCGGGCTTCGAATAAAATTTTCTACACACAGACAATGATATTTCAGAATGAAAGACGTTAACTCCCAAATCTAATTATAGACTCATATAATTGCATGCTCCAAGGTGCTCCTTAACGAATTCATTTGATGAATAGAATAATGAGTTCATATTTATATGGATATATATACATCAAATGGAAATATAGTAATCTTTTAAAATAAATTACAGTTGTAAGAGTCAACTAGTGGACTGATAGAACCGACAGAAAGGTGGAACTCCCAAGAAAAAAGTCATAATAATAATAATACCCAACAGAGGCAAGAACGTTATAAGATCTTATCAAAAAGGAATTTCTTCCACTTGAACAGTGTGGGTTTTACCCTACCAAGACAACTTTCTGGACTAGAATTGTCGCGTAGTTTCACAGAGACCAACACCAGGTAACATCGCATAACAAAATAACGGGAAACTCATAAAAGAGAGTAGAGGAATAACGAACAACCATATGAGTAAACTGCATATACATTAACCCTGATTAAATGTCTGTGCAAGATCGTTGAAGTCGGAAACAAGAAGGGCAGAACATCGAGAATTCTCAGAAAGGTTTTAGAACAAACAAAGGATAAGTATCCTTACCCGGTTCGAGGAGGGCGTTCAGTTAGCACTTTAGTAATCCATTCTTGTTCTTCACCAGGAAGAACCTTCTTCACATTGTATACACCAGAAAAACTCTCCATAGTCATCTTTAGAGAAGTTACACAGAGTGACAAAGACGAAAGGAGGGAACAAAACCTAATTATACCCTTCCAAAAACAAAGGGATGAAACATTTAATGAATCATACCTTACAATGTGATTCTTGGGAGGTGGCCTACTCTATAATGGAAATGAGGGCCATATGACAGACCTCGAAAAGGACCCTGCATAGAATACCATTAAGTGACTTGACGGAGGATTCAACGCAACCCTCACAATCACACTCTCATTTCTTGCACCGAGTTAATGCAAAGTAGGGTGATGACTCATACCTTTTCATTTCTAACTAGAAAGGGAAAGTTATCATCTCAATTAGGGAAAAGTTGGGTCAGTTTTTGCTCTACAACTCGCAAGGGAGTGTTGTTATCCTTGAACTCTAATGATATACGACCAACTCCTTTAATGTTAAAATGGAACAAGAGATAAACTCGTCCGATCTTTCTTTTGGGCCAAGCTAAGACTAAAATTCCTAAAGTAACATCTATAGTAAGATCATGCCTTGTGTAGCGAAATTATATGCATGCTTGGACCTTGTATTCCATGTGACCTGGTATACGTGATTTGATAAGGACTTTGGGGAGATACCCAACTAAAACATTTGTATCCTAGAACTATAAGTTATGGAAGGCCTTAATGGCATAAATCGTGATACATACAAATATATGTAAAAACATATATAAAAGGATTCAATAATTTGAATATTTTAAACATATATAAAGGGATTTAATAATTAAAAGATATATATATAGATCTAGATGCATGCACATATATATATATATATATATATATATATACTAGTATGTATTTTTGAAACAAGTAAGGATATCTTGGAGTAGTGGTAATACAACCCATTGATGATAAAGATGTAAATCATTTGAGAGGCTAGGACTGGTAAGGCCATCCCTAGATATGCATATGAATACTATGTAACATGAGTGGATTTAATATTATAAACAAGGTAGAAAACTTGAGCCTACAAGAGTTTGAATAGAGACGACATTTGCACTTCTAAGTTGTTCTTATGTCCTTTGAACCTATTGTTCATAGAGAAAGTGAGTTGATGTCCCTAACAATTTATTTTTTTTATTTTGGTAATTTTGAGATTCATTACATATGGTATCACAAACAAGGTTACAACACTTGGACCTTAAGGAGTTCCAAAATAATTACTTAGCACACATTTTTGTGTTTATGTAAAACTAACAAAACAATTACTGTTACAAATAGAAAACACTTTATTTCTATTGTAATCATGACAACCCAGAACAAAGAAGAAAGTTCACCTACCGAAATTCTGGAAACTATGAGAAATATCATTGTTGAGCTGCAAGTTTTCAAAGAAGACATTGAGAAACTGAAAAAGGCACAACAAGAACAACATGAAATAAATGAAGTTCTGCTACGAAGAAGAGAGACAAAAAATATCCCAAAGGAAGATAATGAGGAAGAAGAGGTCAGTAAAAGGGCCTCTAATAATTCTGGTCCTGAAACAGAAAAGGAGGACATATCTTTCGAAGGTACACCTTCAGTAGAATATGAAACAAAAACAAGAAGAAAAAAGAAACATGTGGACCATCTAGAGGGAGAATTTAAGAAAATCAAACCGTCTACCTTTGACGGGGAATCTGGAATAGGGGAGGAAGCTGAAACATGGTTATTAGACATAAGGAAGTATTTTCATATATACAACTATTCCAACAATATGAAGGTTAGAATGGCCATCTATAATCTGAAACCTTGCCTCCAATGTGATCTATGGCTGAGATCCTCCATGATCCAACAACTCTGGATCTTTCATCTTTTCGTGAACCCAGGATTTTGAAACTCTCGATTCCAAAGATCGCTGCCTCTTCTACTTCCCGACACCCAAATTGCCGAAATGTCAAAATTCCACGCCAAAATCCTATCGCATTTGCGACTTCGGGATTTTCACTCCACTATATGCCGGTTGTCAAGACTACCAAAATACCGAACTCTGAATTCACAAAGTGTTGAAACTCACTCATTCAGCTTCACATGCGATAATTGCTTTCGCGATTCGGGAATGTGAATGACCAAAGGTTTTGATCTGCACTTCAAACTTTCGAAACCCGAAATTCTAAAATGATCTAACGGCTCAAATGACCACAATAAATGGTCCATGTTTATTCTTAAAACCAAATTTATGGGGTCACCCAACTCCTAACCACCTTGCATCTTCTCTGGATCCTATGATCCCCATGATTTTGCGAGTTCTCCACAGAGAATTCTGACCATCTCATTCACTCCTCAAGAATCTCTTGCCAAACTGACTTGGCGTCCTTCCACTGAACTTAACTTTTGTTCGATGATTTTTCTCCTCGTCTTCCTTTGAAATTTTCAAAGGTACTAACCCTCCTGAGCTTTCACTTGTGAAATTAAGTCTCTGAGAGATCATGCTCCCACTCCTTGCAGAAATATTTAAAATAACCTCTGGTTATTTGAGTCTTCAACTCTACCCACTCTTTGCAACAACAATCCTTCCACCTTCACCTTATTTGATAACTTCTAAGGCTTCAACTAGCCTGCACACACCTTGCACGTCTATGTGCCTCACCTTCACTTCTACTTGTATGAGAAAAATGGTATCTCTCCTGAGATTTTTGAGATAAAATTCAGACCTTTGTCAATGCACACCTTGTGGATGTTTCACTGCACTCCTTGTAGGAACTCTCAGGAAGAGAAACAATTGAAACTCATTCTTCTCCTCTCTCAAACTTCATACACTTAACATGAGATCACTCATTTAACCCAGAATTGAAACAAATGCATAAAAAAAGAGAATAAAACAACTATAAACATACCTTTCAACAAATGTAAACAATAAGCATCACAACACCATGAAAATTGATTAAAATCTTCATATATTAACTCAAGTGATAATGTACATGGGTTCTTCTCTATATCTCTCTGCTATAGCTCTCAATCATGATAATGTTACAATGATACAAGGGTGAGGGTGTCTATATCCATTTTCCCTCCTACTCTCTAAACTGTCAAATCTATGAATTCAAATCTACCTACTTTCATTAATTATGTATAAATGCCTTTACATTCTACAGATGAGAGAAGTGCTAAAGATTTGTTTACAACATCTAAGATATAAATGTAAGTATGCTTCCTTTAACTACTACATTAATATCTACTCATTAATTTTTCAAAAACATTTCAAAATGTGAAAAATGTGTTTTGCGCTTTTCCATCTGTCTTCCCCCTTTAGGGTTGCTTGGTTGGCTTCTTACGATGCTCCTGCATCATACTCCCTTGCTTGAAAATTTTCATGAACTCCTATTCATGAGTTCTTGTATGGTCTGTCCATGTTTTTGAATTTCTATTTCATCCTCTCAACTGGCATCTTCTACTAGATGTCCTTTCCATTTGACCAAGTGTTCAAAATACTCTTTTCTCTTGGTCTTTCTACTAGCCCTTTCTCCAATTATGCTTTGCATCTATGGCTTTTCAGCTACAAGCATTTGTTTTGTTCATTGAATCTCTTTCTCTTCTTTCTATGCTCCTACTTCTTCAGCTCTGTAAGGGTACAAATTTGCAACATTGAATATTGGTGAGATTATGATCCCATCGGGTAAATCAATCTTATATGTGTTTGCCCCAAATTTCCTTATGACCTTGCATGGTCCAATATTTTTCATCTTTAGTTTGTTATATGTTCCCCTTGGGAACCTCTCCTTCCTTAGATTCACAAGAATCAGATCACCAACTTCAAATTGAAGTTCACGCTTGTGTTGATGTAATCTCTGTTTGTATTCCTGAATTGAATTCTGCAATCACTCCTTAACTTGGCTGTGAAGCTCCTTCATTCCTTCTGCAAAGTCTTCTACACTATCACTCAGGAATTTAGCTTGTTCTGAATCTTTCAACTCAGAAACTCCCCTTGGCTGCATTCCATATACAATCTAGAATGGACTCTTCCTTTTGCTTCTATTAAGAGAATCATTAAAAGAAATTTATGCCTGTGGCAGAATGTGATCCCATTGACTATGGTGTTCAGTCACTAAGCTCCTCAACAAATCTCCCAAACTTATGTTCACGACTTTTTTCTGCCCATTCGTTTGAGGATGATATGCTGAGCTAAAAGACAAACTTGTCCCCATCTTTTTCCATAAGGTCCTCCAGAAATTCCCTACAAACTTGGTATATCGATTAGACACGATACTCCTTGGAAATCCAAGAAGTCTAATGACTTCCTTGAAAAACAGGTTCGCAATATGAGTTGCATCATTGGATTTCTCGCATGATATGAAATGTGCCATTTTTTAAAATCTGTCAACTACCACAAAGATTGAATCATAGCTTCTTTGTGTTCTTGGCAGTCCCAATATAAAATCCATGCTCACTACATCCCACAACCTTTCTGGTATGGGTAATGGTTGATATAACCATGTGTTCTTCCTTTTCCCTTTTGTGTACTGACAAATCATGCATCTGTCCACAAATTTCTTAACATATGTCCTCATCCCTGGCCAAAAATATGAGCCATTCAACTTTGAGATTGTCTTGTCATGACCGAAATGTCCGGCCAATCCTCCACTATCATTTTCCTTCAACAGATTCCCCATCATGGATCATTTTGGAATACATAGTTGATTTCCTTTGAACAATAATCCATTCTGGATCATGTATTTAGTGCATTGGATTTTGTCCCTAAAAATTGGATTCTCAGATGCCTCATATGACTCTTTAAAATCTGGGTCATCCCTATACATTTCTTTGATGTTATCAAAAACCAAAGCCTTGACTCTAAATTCTTGCATAAGCAAACATTTCCTGCTCAAAGCATCAACAACTTTGTTAGCAGTTCCAGAAATATGCTTAGTCACAAAACAAAAATTATGCATGAATTCAACCCATTTAACATGTTTTGGGTTCAACTTCTCCTATTGAGTCATGAATTGTAAAGCATGATTATCACTGTACAAAACAAACTCTTTAGGAACCAAATAATGTCTCCATTTCCTCAGTGCTTGTATGACAACATAGAATTATTTGTCATATGTTGAGTACTTGATCTTCGCTTCATTCAGTTTTTCAATGAAGTATGCGATAGACCTATCATCTTGGCTCAAGACCACTCCAATTGCAAATCCACTCACATCACACGTGACCTGGAATATCTTGCTAAAATCTAGCAAAACCAAAATTGGTTTCTTTGTGATCTTCTTCTTCAGCAGTTTGAAGCTCTTCTATACTTCTTTTGTCCAGTGAAAAGACTTGTGTTGTTTCTTCACCGTATCCATCATTGGTGTGCTAATTCCACTAAAATTTTGAATGAATTTCCTGTAGAAACTTTCCAAACCATGGAAGCTTCGAACTTCATACACACTCTTCGGCGATGGCCAATTCTTAATTGCATCTACCTTTTATGGATCCATCTTCAACTCATTTGCAAAGATAACAAAACACAAATAAATGAGTTATGTCCTCATAAATGATGATTTCTTCACATTGATGAACAATTTCTCTTTCTATAATCTCCTCATCACTGCAGCTAAATGCTTCAAGTTCTCTATTTTTGTTTTGCTAAAGATTAATATATCATCAAGGTATACGATGACGAACTTCCCAATGAAATATTTAAGGACTTTGTTCATCAACCTCATGAAAGTACTAGGTGCATTCGTTAAGCCAAATGGCATGAAAATCCATTCATACAACCCCTCGTTCATCTTGAATGTTGTCTTCCATTCATCACCTTCTCTCATGCGAATTTGATGATACTCGCTTTTCAAATCAATCTTTGAAAAACATCTAGCTCCACTCAAGAAATCCATCAAGTTGTCCATCCTTGGTAATGGAAATATGTATGTGATGGTAATCTTATTGATTTCCCTTGAGTCTGTACACATTCTCCAGCCTCCATATTTATTTGGGATGAGCACTATTGGAACAACGCATGGACTCAAGCTTTCTTGAATCAGTCCCTTGTCCATTAAGTCCTGGACCTGCCTCTTAACTTCTTCACTTTCTTGTGGTGTCAACTGATATGCTTCTTTGTTTGGAAAACTAGCTCTAGGTATAAGATCAATATGATGGCTTATACTCCTGATAGGTGGCAACAAACAAGGTAGTTCATCCACTACTATATCAGCAAACTCTCCCAACAACTCCTGGATTTCTTCTGGTAAATCATCTATCCTCGTACTAGTCAAAACAATTTTGGGCTTCCTGACCACAATAAATTATGTGTCTTCCTTCTTCTTAACCTCATTAAGAAGTTCCTTCCCACTCATGAGAAGTACAATGTTGCTCATCTCTATTTTCACCTCTTGGTTTTTAATCTGCAGCAACATGTGTGTCCTCCCATTTTTCCCCAGGGTTAATGTGTTCTTTCTCAAATCATGAACTACGTTTCTATCATATTTCCATGGTCTAGCTAGAAATAGATGACAAACATCCATGGTAATGACATCACATAATATTTCATATTTATATCCTCCTATTTTAAATTCAACTAAACACTATTTAGTGACATTTACCTGATGTCCTTTTTGTAGCCACAAAACTCTATATGGGCTTGGATGTACAACGATCTCTAGCTCCAGCTTTTCTACCATCTCTGTAGATACAAGATTGTTTGTGCTGCCGCTATCCACTATGACCTTGCATACCATGTCTTTGGTTTTGCAAGAAGTCCGAAACAGACTATTTCTTTGGGCTGGGTTCTCTACCTCCTCCTCTAGCTTCAAGAGAACTTTCCTCATCATCAAAGATCTTCTTCCCTCAACGTATTCTGCCTCAACATTTTTTCCTTGAGCTTTGGCAATGTGAGTTTCACCACCATATTTTTTCTTATCTGGACACTCATAGGATTTATGTCCGATCTTTCCACAGACAAAGAATTTCACTTCACCGCCTTTGCCTCTTCCTCTTCCTCTAGCTTGAGGAAAAGTATTTCTATGAGCATACTTCCCTCTCTGTGAGATTCCTCCTCTCTCAAGATGAGTTTGAGGTTTCTTCCACTCTTCTTTAGATTTCTGAGTTCTGTCTTGGGCAATTGTTTTGCCTCTGGCTTGACTTCAACCTAGGCCTTTTTGACCTTGCTTCCAGTTCAACTTCTCTTCATCTTTCAGAGCTATCTGATAAGAATATTGCACATTTTGAATGGTCATCATGCTCATCTCATCTTGAATGTCATACTGCAGACCATTCATGTATCTGGCAACTTTTTCATCATCGCTTTCCTGATGACCTGCTCTGATGTTTATCTTGTAGAATTCTTGAGTGTATTCCTTCACTAACATCAGCTTCTATCTCAAATTTTGCATTCTCCGAAACAGAGTAATTTGGTAATACTTGGGTATGAATTTGGATTTCATCTTTACAACCATTCTATCCCAGCTTTTGATTTTCTGCTTTCCCTTGCAATGTTTGTCAGCCCGCAGTTCATCCCACCATAGTGTTGCATGCCCTTTAATTCTAGTGACAGCATGTTTGACTTTATTATCTTCCTCGACATCCTCATAGTTGAAGTATTTATTCAGAGCTCTAATCCAGTCTAGAAGCTCTTCAACATCCAGGTTTCCCTCATACATTGGAATGTCCATTTTTTTTATGGCACCTATCCTTGCAACAGCCCTGAATAGGCGTTCGTCCAGAGCATCTTCGACTGCAAATTCTTCTCCTTCGTTTCCAACTTCATTTTCACTTTTGGCCTTGCTGATATCCCCACCGTCAACTGTGTGCCTTTGTGTTTTCTCCATGGCATCAAGCCTGACACGTAACGCATGTTAGAATATAGAAGATTGTGCTCATTTTACCATTGACGATACCCTCATCACCCAACGACTGGCTGAAGCCACCCTCCGAGCACCTTGACCATGACTGAGAAGAGAATCTTGGTAGCAATCCAATAGCTAAGAGAGGCTAATGCACCTCACAAGAAAATAGGAACTAAGATGAACAAATGATCCCACCCAGAAGCTAGCACACCATTTTCCAGCTCTCCCATAAAACTTGCGCACCAAACTACTATTGCCTGCACAGATTTAGCTCTCACTGCAACTGCTGAGATGTGAAATAATGAAACTAGCACCCTATATTTATAGTGAATTGGCCAGGATAACTGGGGCCGACTTCTCCTTCTGAGTATCAATAAATTCAATTTAGATGTATTTGTTCAGCCAACAACTTGTCTAGGGTTTCCTTCAATTCTTTGCTTCCTTCTGAAGAATTCTAGTCTCATCATAGTTCACAATAGAGGTTCATACCTCTTGAATCTACCATAATATTAACACTCCCTCCTAGCTAGGGAGGTATGGTCTTGAGCACAGCAGACCATTCAACTGGTAGCACTACGAGCACCTGTCATTATTATCCGACTGCATAATCTCCTGTGACAACTAGTACAATATCAATTAATAGAACACACATGTGTTTATTCCGGTAGTACGCAACTACTCAAACTGTGAAACATAATCACAAACAATAGCATATCTACTGTCATTTATTCTTCATAACAAACATCTAATAGCAACCTGCATAGAAATAATGTTATGATAAAAACTGAATCATCTGGGCCAATATTTCACTCACGTCTATGAGATCTGAAAGAATGTCTGCCATCAGTATAGAATATCAACAATGGGCTATGTGCCCCATTCTTCTCAAACAAGGAAGAAAGATTATTTCTAATTTCTAAGCCTGGACCATTTCTCACCCTAGGCCATTCTTCCTACACTAATTAAAGTGCACCCTAAACAGAATGTATAAACCCTAAGAAATGTTTGGACCATTCCTTACCATGTGCCATTCCTCTGACACTAAACAAAGTGTAACCTAGAGAGAATGAGTCTACCCTAAGGAATGACTGTCCCTGATTGTTGAGCCTGGACTATTCCCCATCCTGGGCCATTCCTCCGACACTAAACAAAGTGTAACCTGGAGAGAATGAGTCTTCCCTCTAGGAATAACTGTCTGGAACATTCCCCACCCTGGGCCATTCCTCTGACAATAAACAAAGTGTAACCTGGAGAGAATGTATAACCCTCGAGGAATGTCTGTCCTGCATCAACCTTCAAAACAAACCATTCTTCAAAACTGCTCATAGATGTGAACTTTGAAAGAATGACTGCCTGATGAGGCGGACCATTCTACTTGACCACTACTCAGAGTGACTTCCAAGAAGAATGATTGTCATAGACCACTCCCCATGTTAACCACAATGGAAATTCATTGTCTATGATACATCAGCAATCAGTCTGCCTCCCATGTTAACTATAATGGGAAGTCATTATCCGTCAGAAATCTCAATCCACTTTCCGAAAAGGAAAGCATCTGTCCAATCTGGACTAATTTTCAATTATAAAATAAATAATGTTTTCAGTGCTCCCTCCTAACTGGAGATTTATTTAAATAAATGTTTTTCAAAAATATCTTTCCGTGCCTTATGTAGCCTGGAGAATCTTCCCTTTCAGCTAAGGGAGTTATTTTCACGATCCCCATCTTCTCTCATAAATATGCAAACTTGATTCTAGATAGAGGTTTTGTCAGGATATATGTTGTCTTCTCATTAGTGGGGATATACTTGAGCTTTACCTCTCCTTCCTGGACTTTATCTCGAATAAATTAATATGATCTCAATGTGCTTCAACCTTTCATGAAACAATGGATGCTTGGACAATCTTATACACATCTAATTATCACAATATATTATGGACAATTCTGGAGTCTGATCAAATAAATCGGATATTAACTTCTTTAGCCATACTGCTTCTGCGCATGCTTCACAAGCTGCCATATACTCTACTTCTATTGTACTGAGTGCGACAGACTTTTGTTTCCTGCTGCCCCAAGATATCATAGCGGGCCCAAGCTGAAACACATACCTGAAGTACTCTTTCTGTCTTCTGCACTTCCTACCCAATCAGAGTCTGTGAATCCATGAAGTTGGATATCACTGGATGTGGTATATATCAACCCATAGTTTATTTTCCCATGAATATTTCTTAGGACATGCTTTGCAGCTATCCAATGTTCTTGTCTAGATTCCACCTAGAACTGACTTAATGTATTTACAGCAAAGCAAATATCTAGTCGAGTATTTACCAAGTACATCAATGATCCAATTAGTTGTCGATATAGATATGGATCTACTGGATCGGAATCTGGGACTTTCACTTTTATTATATCTACATTCATAGGAGTGTCCATGGATTTACAGTACATCATTCCAAATTTCTGAAGGATCTTTATTCTGTACTTTCCTTGTCGAAGGAATACTTCACCATGCTTCTGCCATACTTCTAGTCCCAAGTAATAGTGCATGAGACCTAGATCTTTCATATCAAATTCAGAGGCTAAATCCTTCTTGCACTGGATGATTGAGATTCTTCACCTGTTATGAATAGATCACCAACATATAATAGTAGAATCATAGGTGCGTTGTCCACAAGCTTGTAATAAATGTTTGCATATGCATGACTCTTGGAGAAACCAAGTCTTGCTAGATAGTTTTCCATTCTGGCGTACCAAGCCCTTGGATCTTTCTTGAGTCTATATAGATCATTATTCAATATGAAAACGTGAGTGTCTCTGGAATGTACCTTGAATCCTTGATGTTGTTCAATATATACTTCTTCTTCAATAATTTTGTTGAGAAAAGTCATCTTTACATCCATCTAGTGTAGATTCCATCCCATGGAAGCGACAAGAGATATGATAGCTCTAATGGAGGTATACCTTGCCACTAGATAAAAGGTTTCATCATAGTCTTGTCCCTCCTTTTGAGAGAACCCTCTGGCCATGAATCTTGCCTTATATTTATCCACGCTTCCGCCTGCTACATGTTTGATCTTGTATACCCATTTTGAGGTTACCACTGATTTCTCTTGAGGTCTGGGTACAATTTCCCATACTTCATTTTTCATAATGGAATGATGTTCTTCCACCATATCTTCTTTCCATTGTCCCTTTTTAACTACTGCTTCAAATGTAGTAGGTTCTTCATCTAGTATTTTTGTCATGTATGTTGCATAGCTTGAGAATCTTTTTGGTCTTTTGCTCTTCCTAGATGTTCCTTCTGGAACATTGATTCTTTTTGCGTCCTGTAATGTGGCTTCAATACAAGCTGGTCATTTCTTTTTCTTTGGCATATTATCTAGATCAATGCTCTCACATGGCTCCATAGGATGATCAAGTTGATCGTTTTCGTTATTTTCTCTTTCTGTGTTTTCTTCATTTGGTTCTTCAATTTCTTCTTCTTCTATAGTTTCTTCAATATATTTTATGAAGGCCATCCTTTCATTGAATGTTACGTCTCTTCTTACTTCTATCTTTTGTTGTTCTAGAATATATATTCTGTAGGCTTTGGATGAATCACTATATCCCACAAATATCCCCTTCTTTCCTGAGGGTTATAGTTTATTTCTTTTATCTTTGGTAATATGAGAGTAAACTTGACATCCAAATATTCTTAAGTTTTCTACATTAGGTTTCTTACCTGAGAATGCTTCTTATGGTGTCATGTCCTTCAATATGTGATGAGGGCTTCTGTTCTATACGTATATTGCCGTCATTACTTCTTCTCCCCATAGAAACATGGATAGATCTTGATCATTCAATAGTGCTTTTACTATTTCTTCGATAGATCTATTCTTTCTTTCTGCTACATCATTTTGTTGAGGATTATGAGGAACAGTCAGCTCCCTCCTAATCCCTACTGATTTACAGAATGCAACAAACTCCTTCGAGGTGTATTCTCCTAGATTATCTATTCTTAATGTCTTGATCTTCTTGTTTGTAAGATTTTCTATTTCTGCCTTGAATTCTTGGAACTTTTTGAATACTTCATCTTTTGACTTCAGTAGGTACAACCACATCTTTCTTGAATAGTCATCTATGAAGGATACATAGTAGAGAGATCCTCCTAAATATCTGACTGGCATTGGACCGCAAACATCTGAGTGTATTAGATCTAAGGTTTCCTTAGATCTATTGTTGTTTCTTGGGAATGGTTTCTTGATATTCTTCCCAAGCGCACATGCCTTGCAAATTCCTTCGTGTGTAAATTTCAATTCTGGTATTCCTTCAACCATCTTTCTAAGAAAAGGTAATGCTTGATAATTGATGTGATCATACCTTCTACGCCAAAGCTCATCACGGTTGACTTTGTCATGTACTAGAGCTTCTTCATTTCATTCTAGTAGTCTATACAGATTTCCTTTGCGTCTTCCAATAACCCTAGCATCTTCTATGCTGGAATCTTTATGCCATGATAACACTTTTTCATCTATGAAGGCTATTATATTTCCTTTATCTTCTAAACATGATATTGATACAATATTATTTTCTAAACCAGGTACATATAAAACATTGCTTAAGTGAACATGATTACCTGATTCCAATTTGAGGGAGGCTTGTCCAAATCCTTCGACAGGGTAAGTACTTTTGTCTCAAATCTCCACTTTGTACGATGTCTTTCTCTCATTTATATTTGAGAGTCTGCTTGATCTCCCATCATGCACCTAGAATATCCACTATCAATTATCCACATATTATCTTCAATTGTCCCGGTGAGTGCTGAGTAGTGTAAGAGACTGATTGTTTCACACATATCTTCGGTTGAATGGTAACTGGTCATGCCTTGATCCAAAACTTCAACTTTGTCATTTCTATCTTCAGAGTGTGCCAATAGGTGCATTGAGTTAGGGCACATCTGAATATCTTCTCCTTGAGCGAGATGCTCCATCATAAGGTGCCAGATCTGAGAATTAGGGTTTCTGCAACTGCTACTGTTAATAACCCTAGCTATAGTGCTTTGGAAGTTGCTCCTACTAGTAACCCTAGCGTTAGTTCCTCAATGAGATCAATATCTAGCGGCTATGTTTCCTTCTAGTGTTTTAGGATGACTGAAGGGGGTGTGGGCCCATAACCTGTTAGAATATAGAAGATTGTGACTGAAGGGGGTGTGGGCCCATAACCAACCACTGGCCAAAGCCCCCCTTCAAGCACCTTGACCTTGGCTGAGAAGAGAATCCTGGTAGCAATCCAATAGCCAATAGAGGCTAATGCACCAAGCAAGAAAATAAAAACTAAGTTGGACAAATGATCCCACCCAAAAGCTAGTGCACCACTTTCCAGCTCTCCCAGAAAACTTGCGCACCAAACTCCTGCTGCCTACAACTGCCTGTGCATATTTAGCTCTCACCGCAACTGTTAAGATGTGAAATAATGAAACTGTCTGCCTGTATTTATAGTGAACTAGCCAGGCAAACTGGGGCTGACTTTTCCTTCTAGTTATCAATAGATTCAATTTAGATGTATTTGTTCAGCCGACAACTTGTCTAGGGTTTCCTTCAATTCTTTGCTTCCTTCCGGAGGATTCTACTCTTGTCATAGGTCACAATAGAGGTTCATACCTCCCGAACCTACCATAATATTAACAACTCATGCATTTCTCTTTATCTTGTTGGATCAGGCATTGGCATTGGCCTGTCTCTTCTTTTTAGGGGCTTGGCTGTAACATGTTTCCCTATTCTCTCTGCTATAGAAAGCAAATAACTTGTTCTGAGCTTTGATATGACACTGTTGTAGACCCCTAACCCTTGGGCCAATATCCACACAGGATCATTCTAAATATTCCCCTAAGTCTGATTGACTTTTTGGTTTCCCCACAGGGAATACCACACACACAAGGTGTATTCGACAACTAACCAACAAGTATGATCGGGGATTTTCTTTTCCCTTTTGGGATTTCATGAATATTTTCATCAAGCCCCTTGTCTCTTCAACCTATGAAACCTAAAACATCAATGAGGGTTGAATCCTTCAATGCACTAAACACATGCCTCTTCTTGCCACTTATTTCCACTTTTCGGAACTTGAGTGATAGACCAACACTTGTTCCTCTTCCCTTATGATTTTTCGGTTTCCAAAATTTCCCCTTTTGGCGAGATCAAAGTTCTTTCAAGAATTTCCCTGAATCTTGACCACTCCCTTGACTTCCATCACACGTATCCTTCGATTAATTCTTAGGACCCACTTTTTGGATTTTTCCTTTTCGCGATTTCGAGAGTTGCGTTGACATGCAACTCTGTCTCTTGACTCTCGGAACCCTGAAACCCGATTTGGCCCATGGTTATTTCCCTTCAATGTTTCGAGAATTTTTCCTTTCACTCTTTGGGATTTCGCAACTTGCGAGATCCACAGCAGAAATGTTCCTCACCTCTCGAAACTCTGATCTCCAAATCTCGAAAACATCGCCTCCAACGTGATCTACAACTGAGATCCTCCATGATCTGATGACTCTAGATCTTTCAACTTTTCATGAACCTGAGAGTTTGAAACTCTCGATTCCAAAGATCGTTGCCTCTTCTACTTCCTGACACCCGAAGTGCCGAAATGCTGAAATTCCACACCAAAGTCCTATTGCGTTTCAAGACTTCGGGATTTTCACTCCACTATATCCCGGCTCCTTATCATCAGAACCCCTGAAATATTGAACTCTGAATTCCCGAAGTGCCAAAAATCACTCATTCAGCTTCACATGCGATAATCCCTTTCATGGTTCGGGAATGTGAATGACCAAAGGTTTTGATATGCACTTCAACCTTTCGAAACCCAAAATTTTGAAATGATCGAATGGCTCAACTGACCACTACAAATGGTCCACGTTGATTCTTTAAAATAAAGTGATGGGTTCACCCAACTCCTAACCACCTTCCAGCTCCTCTGGATCCTACGGTCCCCGCGATTTCACGAATTCTCCATGGAGAATTCTAACTGTCTGATTCACTCCTCAAGAATCTCTGGCCAAACTTACTTGGCTTCCTTCCACTGAACTTAACTTATGCATGATGATTTCGCTCCCCATCTTCCTTTAAACTCTTCAAAGGTACTAACCCTCCCGAGCTTTCACTTGTGAACTTATGTCTCCAAGAGAGATCCTGCTTGCAGTCCTTGCGGCAATCTTTCAAATAACCTCTGGTTATTTGATTCTTCGACTCTGCGCACTCTTTGCAACAATAGTCCTTCCAATTTCACCTTAGTTGATAAATTCTAAGGCTTGAACTAGACTATGCACACCTTGCAAGACTCTGTGCTTCACCTACACTTCTGCTGGTATGAGAACAAAGGTATCTCTTCTGAGCTTTATGAGATAAAACTCAGATCTTTGTCAACGCACACCTTGCGGTCGTTTCATTGCACTCGTTGTAGGAACTCTCAGGAAGGGAAACAATTGAAACTCATTATTCTCCTCTCTTAGACTTCATACACTTAACATGAAATAACACATTTAAACCAGCATTGAAACAAATGCATAAACAGAGAGAATAAAACAACTGTAAACATACCATTCAACAAATGTAAACAGTAAGCATCACAACACCATGAAAATTGAGTCAAAGCTTCATATATTAACTCAAGTGCTTCTGTACATGGGTTCTTCTTTAGATCTCTCTGCTACAACTCTCAATGATGATAATGTTACAATGATACAAGGGTGAGGGTGTCTATATCCATTTTCCCTCCTACTTTCTAAACTATCATATCTATGAATTCAAATCTACCTACTTTCATTAATTACGTATAAATGCCTTTACATTTTACAGATGAGAGAAGTGCTCAAGATCTATTTACAACATCTAAGATATAAATGTAAGTACGCTTCCTTTAACTACTACATTAATATCTGCTCATTAATTTTTCAAAAACATTTCAAAATGTGCAAAATGTGTGCTGCATTTTTCCAGCTATCTTTTGCCTTTATGGTTTCTTGGTTGTCTTCTTATGATGCTCCTGCATCAATCATACACCATCACCAAGGAAAGGGATCATAATTCTTTTGAGTTGAACATTCCTCCTTTCCTTGGCCTGCACCTAGTGTTCAACGTGGATATACTTCGACCTTATTTCCCACCATTATTGGACACCTCAAAGATAGTAGAACAACTGAAACCAATAGAGCTCAACCATGACCATGTACAGTAGGAATCCATTGATCAGATTGTGTACAAAGAGGTCAAGGAAACTCGCCAACAAAGGATCCAACTTTATTGAGTTCTCAAAGCAGGGAAGCTCTTGCACCAACGCAAGTAGCTCAACCAGTGCCAAATTAACCAAACATTTCCTCATCTAATGGGGGAATTCAATGCAATGGATACCATTTCTTACTAATGGAGGAGGATTGATCTATATGGATGTCAGTACCCTCCCACCTATTCCAACTTGCTCATTTTGGCAGTTTTCCAGTTCAACAATTGTTTCCTAGTTTTGGGGTACCTCACTTCCATGGTCGTTTTGGGGTCATAAATAGTTTTTTTAGGGATCTCCATAGAAAATGTATTTATTCCTCATATAAACCTTTCCATCGGGCTACCGTACACCTAAATCAAGATCATATGCAAAATTTACAACCCAGGGAAGTTGATGTACTAACTTACCAAAATGGGCTCACATAAATTTTGGTGCTTCATCTCCTAGGGTTAGGTTTTTGGATGTCTAGGGATTTTGATGTAAATGTTTTGAGCCTTAATAGAATAGATCTAGATAAAAAATACCACACACATTTCTACATATATATTGATAAAGAAGAAGCAAGAGAGAAAGAAAAAAGAATTATCATTAATCGTAATGAACAATGAATAAGTTACACATGGTATACTATGTATAAATCAACCAACGCACATTGGAGGTGAAACCAATGCTCCATAGTGGTGGTATAGAGTGATATGGACACACACCAGTAGTTACAGGAGTAAACTTCCAACTATTCAAGTGTCTCAGATAGTTACATGAGTGAACTTCCACCTAGTTGAGTTAACTAGTCTATGAGTCTTTAGTTAACTGACTGAAACCGAGTAAAGTGAGGAGGAGATCAAGGAATGATGGGTAATGTGTTAGTCTCATGATGATACCAAGTCTAATGTGCATTTTATGGTTATGATCCCAATGTTTCATGGTGACGAAACCAATGCAACATTTAGAGTCCACTCAACTAGTCAAACTGAGGTGAAAATTGAAGAGAATATTCTTCCTAAAATATAGGAGACTGGATAATGAATAATAAAAAAGGAAAAAAATTAGGAAAAATAAATTCCAGGTGTGTGTGAAGTAACTCCAACACCCCCTATGAACATCACTATGGTAAAAATAAAGAATGGGTCTTGACAACGAGGCCATGTTAGGTATCCAAATACAAAAGATACATGGAAATAATGTGAGGAAGAAGGGAAAAACTCATGGGAAATCCCCCCCCCCCATTCACTCCAAGACGACTTCACAGAGAATGGAACTTATGCTTAGTGAAGGTCTTGGTGAAGATGTTTGTCATGTGTTCTACTAAAGGAAATAAGTGTAAGTCGATGATCCCCTTGTGTACTAAGTCTTGGATGTAGTGCATGTGAATCTTGTTGTGCTTAATCCACTGCCTATGAACTAGATCTATGTAGAAATTCATATTTCTTTGGTTGTTAGACCAGATGACGATTGACAAATGAAACTAAATTTTAAACTCAGTGAGAAAATGTTGTAGCCACATAGACTGTAACATCCCGCTCTGGCGCACTGACAAAACTTATTCTTTGAGGACACTTGCTCGCAAGTGATCTGGATTTTTATGATAATGAACCGCTTAATCTTGATGATGATGTGTCATGATTGATGACAAGATGTTTTACTATTGCTATATACAGGTGCTATTGACTCAGTTTCATTGAGTGTGCAGGGTTTAGGACCTTGAGGATGCAGAGGCATCGGTGGAACTCCCTTGGACTCCAGATTGAGTCAGGGAGTGGGCTATTTGAGTTGTTTTCATTTACAGTGATATTGTGTGGTTTTGATGATATGC
>JASDQU010192609.1:0-13563 GCA_032191745.1 Picea mariana | reverse complement strand
TGCGGACGAAATTTCATTGATAACAGCTACCACTTTACATCTCTCCCCAACCAACTACTGTCTTGAGTCTCACTACTCCTAGACTTTGTCCATGTTACTCTTGAGTTCTTGATTTTATCCAAGTGGATTTCGTGAAGCCCTCCACTTCATGAAGTCACGTCTCCCTTTCTGTCGACATCAACACAGTTTCCAGAAGGGTGACCATATCTTGACTCTCATTACCTTTACAATGAGGAGTCTCAGACGACATAGGGAAAACCACCATTGTTCTATGTTGTCATTGACCCCCTTAACATTTGACTTCAACACTATCTCATGTTATAGTGGGTCTTACTTTGTGACTATTGCAATTGTTTTATCTTAGCCGAAGACCTATGAAATTTGATAGACTATCAATGTCTGCACATTTATCGACACTTCCCATAGGTATCCTTGTTTTTTCAGAGCTTGTTCACCATCATAATTGTCCTCTATTATTATCAAACCACCCTGAAGGGAATTGCAGTGATCTACCTCCACAACAACTTCAGTCACTGTATTTTGAGTTACATGACATGAGCATGGGGCATGCCTACCTCGTTTGTACAGTTTTATTTTTTCCACACCCTGAGAAAATCTTGGGTCCTACAGGTCCCCCTCTCCTTCCAATGGATCGCTCTTGATAATCCTCACAATGCTCTTTCTTACACAAGTACTATCAATATATGAAACATTGATTTATTTTGGCTATACGTATTCTTCTAACCTCACACATCAGGGGGCATCCGTTATCACTGAAATTTCGTCCGCAAATGGTTACATGAATTCAACATCTCCAAACAGCTATTAGTTCACCCATGGGCCAAAAATTCATTTCTAAAAGGCCCAAAACTATACAATCAACAATAAAATCAGCATGTGCTAAGACTACACAGGGAGCACGCGCACATGCGCCATTCAGAAACACAGGAAAAAGTGCACAAGCACACGATGCATGACTGTGGACGCAAAAAAATGTGCATCCCTCAAAATAACGCATTTATGATATTGGTTGGCCTCCCACCCACTTTTGGTTCAGCTTCCAAGTCGATTTGACACCCAAATCTCAGCTGAATCCAGCTGGGTGGCTGGTCAAAGACCTAAAGGTGCTCTAAATGGCCCGTTGTTCACAGTAAAAGATGGTTGAATAATGCCTCAAAGTTATGCTATAAAAGGAAGCCATGGGTGCACTACATTTTCAAGGAATTCATTTGTATTGTTATGCTACTAATATTCTCTTGGAGGATCCTCTTTCCTCGTCAAGAGTATGCTATCACCATTGCACTTAGCCATTCATATCACCTCTAGAATGAATGTGCTTTGGATTCTCTTCACCATTTTATTATAGTTCCTCATTTGTAAGAAGAGCTCAATATTTAGGGGTCCAAGAGCCCTCCCTTGGAGGAAGAAAGGACCCAAAGTCTCCCTTTCTCTTCGGTGTTTTCTTTCCACTAATACAATCCTTTCTATTGGTGGCATGGGTCTTGTTTTTTCCTTATTCTTATGTTCTTATGCACTATAGTTTAATTGTTTTTATCATTCTTAGTTTAATTCTTTGCTTATCTTTTATTCTTTATCTTTCTAACCCTTTCCTTTACTGCTATCTTGCCTAATTGACCCAAATGGCTTGTAAGCACCATTATTTTTCTCATTTAGGTGAAAAAAGAGGTGCAACAATAGTTAAGAAGTTTCACCCCTGCCAGGTGTTCACTCATGAAATGCACCCACATCCAACCCCTCTCCATCCAGTCATTACCGTCGGTCCCTTCACCAGGTGGGGGGTGGATTTAGTGGATTGAAACCCAACTTCGACTGGGGGGAATCAACACATTATCGTGGCCATATAATAATTTACTAAGTGGGATGAGGCCATGCCTATAGTTAAATCTGATGGTAAGACTGCTACGTTATTCGTATTCAATAAAATTATATCCAGGTTCCGAATACCAAGTGAGATTGTCACTGATCATGGAAGTCACTTTCATAATAAAATGATGAAAGAATTAACGTCAAAACCGGGGTTTAGAAATGGTCATTCTTGCCCTTACTCCCCCCAATAAAATGGACAAGTAGAGGCCGTGAACAAGTCTCTCAAGACCATTTTGCAGAAAACTGTCAGCCAGAGAAAATCTAACTGGCATATCAATCTTTACCCAACACTTTTGGCATACCAAACCTTGGTGAAGACTTCCACCCATTTTTACCCTTTACAGTTAGTGCACGGTGTGGAGTTGATCCTACCTATTTATTGTGAAATACCTTCTCTTAGATTGGAAGTTACGCTCCTACCTGACACTTCCGATCTCGAACAATGCGTCATACACCTAGAGAGTGTAGATGAGCAGCATCAAGACACCTCCACGACTATCGAAGAAAATAAAATACATGTCAAAGTTCAATATGATAAGTTTTTCTGTCCTCGATGGTACCCTGAGGGTGACTTGGTCCTTCTGTATGACCAAGCCAAAGAACCACTGGGGGTAGGAAAGTTCAAACCCATGTGGGATGGTCCTTATATCATGCGATGTGTCTTAGAAAAAGGAGCCTATGAATTAGAATATTATGAAGGGAATATGCTGGCTGAGCCCATGAATGGGCTCTATTTGAAAAGATATTATGCTTGAGCCCCAAGCTTGGGTGTAACTCTTTGTATACTAATGTATTTTAATGTATATATATTTTCCCTCTTTTTTATCTTCAACTTGTTGATCGAGTTTTCCCTTGGTTGACAAATGTCAACAGAGTCTTTGGTCTACTTAGGATTCGTAGGCGGGGCCATTCGTCATACATGAAACTTGGCTTCCACTGCTTGGGTTGTTTACTCACCTGTGGGTCTAGTAGTGTCTTCAGGTGGCGTTTTCCTAGGGCCATGCATGGATAATGTGGTCGCATATAGCACTGTTATAGAACTTTTATGTGATTCCATTTCACATGGTATTCACTCTTTAGAAGTTAGTCTGGACTCCCAGTTAGTAATATGTTAGGTGAATGACAATTACCGTGTGCGAGACCCTACTCTATGCCGACAATTCTTACGGGTAGAAATTTTGGAACAAAAATTTGATTTTATTACTTATCATCACTTACCTAGAAGTTCTAATTTTGTATCTGATGCATATTCTAATTTTTTTTTAGATTGGAATTTGTCACATAATTAAATAAAATAAAACACTTTCATCAATGTACACATTGTAACATATGTAAATATGAAGATCAATGTTTTTATATATTTCATCTCTCCAAGAAATATGATGTTATAGTAAAAAATTGGGGCTCACACCCTCAAAATACATATACGGTCGATCATACAGTAATTATGACATCTACACCTGTGGCACCAGATGAGTTTCATGATACCATACTATGGCGTTTGCGAGATGCTGAAAGAGTTGTACCCAAGAACAGGGTACACCTACCACCTGCCACTGCATCACCTCTGAGACATCCTCTACTTGAACCATGGGAATCCTCCGTGTCAAATGAGACAGGTTTCCCTACATGTTTTGAAGCACTCTATCAGTGTCCCCTCTCGATGGCTCATCCCCCTGGTCCCTTCGCCGATGTCATGGAAGTCCGTCCAGCCTTCATGTACCCATGTCTACATCACATACATTTTTAGTTAGTACTTGAGATTATCCAAAAATATTTTTGTTTTCTTATACAAAAATACAAAAAAATGAAATATTCAAAACACTTTGGCATACCTATGTCTCTGTAGGCGGAACCTGGTGGTAACGGAATGTCCAGATCTCCTCTGAAGTCAATCCCTACATAAGGATAGTCCTCTAGGGCCATCACCTAGTGACTCAACCAGAAGAAAAACTCAGCGTTGTAGGGTGTTGGCACCCTACCACCCCCTTGCCGCCTCATCACCTCGGTCCACCGTGCCATGGCTGGATCGCGACGTCCATGTAGTACAATCTCAAATCTAGGGCCCAAACCTGGAACCTACTTGAGGAAAAAAATACACAGGATAAACGTGAACCCTAAGTTCCTCTTTCTACCCAGTTTGTAGTGTGTCAGTTGGCTCTTCATGTTGTATAGCAGTGAGGTGCACCAGTCATAAAATGTGGGTCACAAGAACTCCACTGAATAAAACATAAGTGGACTCGATGCCTGGTGTAAAGAGGTCGACCTTGTGATCTGTGTAAACACTAGGACAATAATATTGAGACTCAAATTGTTGATCTCTCTAATTGAGAGTTGGCTCCCTACCCTCTCGGTCCCTGCAATGTAATGAGTGGCTATGTAATCCTCTGCGTTCATGCCACTCCCAGCTCCCCGAGCTTTGAGGTTGACCACATCACCCTGAGGTGACAATCCTGTCAAGAAGTATATTTCCTCAACTTCAATCCTCAATGGTTGTCCAACAAGGTTGAAGGTCTCAGTATCTGGATCCAAATAACTCACAAGTAGAAGAAGCAGTCTCACTTGAGCCCTCATACATTTGAGAGAACAAAACTTGTATAGCCCACATATTTTTAGGGCCATATGGGCCCATGGATCTCTTTTCACTGTAACATCCACCTCTTCATGCTCTCTTTCTGTACATTCTATCACCATCCTATAGGTTTGAAACCATTTTTTGAGTTAGCAACATTTAAAAACCTTATCCATGGACATGTACGTCAGATACAGTTTACACATTCATGTATAGAGATTCTTATACGCTGGCATTTTTGCAAAAAGTCCCATATAGGTATGTGTATACACAACCCGATGATCTATAGCTCGCATATACCTTAGTTTCTAAATTGCGCCCTAATATTCTAAAAAAAGAAGACCAAATTGCAAATTTTAATCCACTAGAAATAAAGAGAGGAGCAATATGAATTACCTGGTCCAAACGGTTCTTGATTTTGTTTCTCGTGGCTCCCGCAATCAATAGTTGAAATTCAGGGGCAGTTTGGTCCAAAATGCACAATTTGGGTAAAAAATACAAATGGTATAGTAAAATTTGTTTTTTTTACTATTTATAGAAACAATTTGCCCACTTTACATAGTTTTGTCTAATATTTTGGCATAACGGACTAATACGAAAGTGGATGGAGTTGGTTTTGGTGGTTTTATCCAGGGATTCTTGTGGTTCTCAGTGCCATGTCACCTATTCGTAACTTTGGACATGTATTTTCGTCATCCAACATATAGGATAGGTCACCAATCCATTATGCACACTTACATCATCCTATGAATGCAACTCCTATGCCTTAGGTATGAACCCATTTAATAGAAACACAAAACCTTCTATCTGCAACTAGAAGTGTCGTTATTGAATGGTAGAGACTTACCAAACATGGGTACCCTAGTTAGATCCCCTACTCCATTCAATGCCCATGCAGATATTTTTTTCTATAGGATCAGGAGTCCCTTGTAGCTAATACATGACTTTATGTTTGAACCTCATTTCTTATTCATAAGCATGTTGAACTATACCTAGAGGACTCCCAGTGAGTCTAGTTTAATCTCTTTTCCGAATCTCTCAAAAAGAGAAAATATTGCCGAGTGAACTTGTCTCTTTTACACTCGTAAATTGGATTTGAAAGGACGTCTATTTGGTGTAAGTTTATCTTTTTTTCAAACCAAGTAACTAATATGTAATTGCATCTCATTTTCTTTCTTGCAGTATTGAGCCTATTGTCGGTTCTCTCTTTTTCATTATAACCATATCACCTCAACATTTTGCATCATCAACCAAGAAGAGCCTTTCTTATATCCTTTGCATCTTTACACCCTATACTCAAGAGGAAACATTCCCCTGAGTGTCCATCTCTCGCATGCACCTCCTTGTATTGAGCATAGGTATGTTCCACTGCTGGAACTAGTTTCTTACTTGTGACACTTGTTTCCTCCTCTGTATCATAACATTCATTTGACTATGAAAAAACAAAAAAACACGGGAGGGGAAGGAATATTATCTTATATTGGAAACAGTCGTGTCGCCTTTGAACATAGATTTTTTTTTTTGAGTCCACTTGTCATCAAAATTTTGGGTTTAGCATGACCTTAGGAAGCTAAGCTCATTACTTAGAGTTTACTACCTCGACTGGTTACTCTTTTAGTCCCTATGGAGAGTTTTATTGATGCCTCCTACATCTCAAAGTCTTATCATTAAGTCTATGCTGCCAGAGTCTTCCATATGTCTCATGCTATTGTTCAAATAATCTTTATCAACCGGTGTCGCCCATTCTTCAGAACTCTTAACTTTGCATGTCTGCCATACCCTCAGTATGTCTCAAAATTACATGAAACTATAGTCCTATTGTGCACCCCTGTCCTACTTCCCTCATTGGTAGGTAACCTTGAACCCAACAGTTGACATTTAATCATTTGTTGCCGACTGGGGGGCTTCCCTTGTGTTTGGAAACAATAAATCTATTCACACATTGGGATTCATGCAGTTTCTTGGAGGCCATTAGCCTTATTGGTGGTTTCCTCTCCTTTTTCAACAATTTTTCTTATTGGTTGCTATTCAGAGGGTCTTCTTTGTGTCCTGCTTGCATCTGGCACATGCAAAGGACGCACAAGTTCATTGGTTCGTGAACTTGTTCTTTGTCCAATTTCCTCCGAATCATCAAGCTACTTCTTTGTACCTCGTGCTAAATGATGAGATATGCCTCAATGCTCTCCTTTTAGTGGGTCTCCTTCCATCAACTTGAGATCATCTATTATGGAAATGAGACCTAGAATCCTATGAGTACCTATAGGCTTGCATTCATTAGTGGCAGGTTCTCCCGCCATCAATAGTTGGGAATAAATAAATGTCCTCTGATCGATGGATTCTCCAAGTGTTCGACCTCAACATATTTATTCACACTTGTAAGAATGTACTCGGTGCCTTGATACCTACTTTTATTATCAGTAGGTTATCTCACGTTTGTTAACGATATACCTTAATGACTGGTAATTAAAGTAAGCCTCATTGTGTTCGACCTCAACTCCTTTATTCACACAATGTAGACTTGCACCTTTGGTGGATCGTGTAGAAGACTTGAAGATATCATTTCATAGTCGCAACTTTCCTGAGCTATTGCTATCTTTCATTGGACCAATACCTATGTGACCTCAATGATCATGGGAGATCAGATTGTACTCCATTGTATATCGATATCTTCAGATTTATTTTGAGACTGGTTTTAATGGGCTGTGTTCGTGACTATGAAAGCCTTTGGCATATAACCACCTTTGTATTTCCCACTCATGGACATTAACAATTGTTTGGTATATTTTCACATGGATCTGCAATGTAATTCAAATTGGCAACCATGTGCGCAAAGTCAATACATATTGTAATATTCTCATGAGAAACTAGTTCTTCGAGCTGGGTCTCTATTACTCCACTTCTGGGTATTATAATGTATTTTCAGCCATCACAGATTCTCCTCTGACCTCACACATTAGGGGGCATATGTTTTAGAAATATTTTCCTCACCTTATGCAAATTTTCTCAGAAGGCCTTTTTCCATTTCCCTATGCAAACTTGAAGTCCATTTTGCAAATTCTAGAGATAAAAACCATATTTTTCCACATATACATGCCCTAATTATTATACAACATGCGTACACATAGGTTGCACCATTACAACCTGTGTACATCGGGTTTTGTACCCAAAATTAAAAAATAGTGTCAGGTTTCCATGTCACCTCACGAGATCCATGATCCTTGACCTTCCATATACTAGAAACGTTCCGACTCGGCCCTTCATTTCCGCTTGAAGGCTATAAGTGGGCCATATCCAAGCTGTGGAAAATAGGAGAATAATTCAACCTTGAGAGAAAAGTTACTCTGGAGAAATTATTCACTTCATATTGAGTCTACATCCCTTTGTCCTTTTAAGTATGAACACATTGTTCAACCCCGAAGCTCTTCCTACTTGATTAAGAACCTCATTGTCTCTCTTACATGAGCTTGCCTTTGGTGGAGGATTGAAGTGGTGGAGGCCCAGCTAGAAGGGACTTAGTCTCTCAGTTCCAAACCATACCGACACATAAGTTTGTAATTCATTCACTTATGTTGATTACATTTTAACAGAAATACTCTTTTATCGTCCAATTAATATCTTGAAAATATTTGAATTGTTATTCCATGGGAATATTTTTTATGAATGTTGATGGATTATGCTATTGAATGTGATAACTTTATATATTATCACCATATGCTTACGTTTCTTGGTTGTTGAGGACAAGTTGCAGGTGTATTTATTTGAGTCAAGTGCTCAATGGTGGACTTCATCAAATGTTTGGATGAGGTAGGGTATCTTGTCTTGTTAACATATTTGTTTATATAGAATACCTGAGATTAGAGTTGATTTTTGCAGTCATTTTTGTCTGTTGTGGTTTACCCCATGGCATAGAGATATTTTCCTCGTAACACCTAGGAACTTTCTACAAAAGTATTCAAGCTGCTGACCTACAACACAAGGACATTCCATAAAGTTACAAATGGAAAAAGTACAAGGAAAATGAAGAATTGATTTGGAGATCAAGTGAAGACTGTTTTCTCTAGAAGTCAAGAGGTAGTCAACATCACATCTACCTTATTCAAGAAGACTCGATGGTCTCTACTGCTACAAAACATTGTATTCCTAATGACATCATGCATTTTCTACTCGGCTCAAATATTATTGTAGACACTATAATTCCCCTTTATTTGACATTGAATGCCATCACTACACCAGTAATTCCATTGAGAAGACCTAAAGCACCACGATATTCCCATGCATCTTTCCCAATTCAAATTGTCTGTTGAACTTAATTAATATTTCTTCGCCTATGTGCGTTAACCTTGAAATCCATTAATTCCTTTGGAATGTCATTTATGCAACCCATAATACCATATTGGAACTAACATACTTATTTCCTCTACAACTTCCTTCCCAATTCACTCCTAACCCACTCAATAAGTAACTCAACCCACTTACACTTCTGAGCTACCTCGCTATCCTACTTCTCTCATTGGAAAAAATAAAATAAAAACATATCAAGTAGTGAAAACCTATTTTAGGTGCTACTAGACCTTGTGTTATTAGAAAACTAGATCATGGATGGTACCACTTGGCTCAAAAGAAAAAAAATCCAATTATGAAAACCTCTTTAAAGCATAGTTGGAAAAACCTTTTCTAAAAACCATCTTGTTGGCTAACAAGGTTTGGGAAAAGAATTGAGAAAGAAAAAAAAAAAAATCTTCAAGAACATTGTACTGAGTTACAATACTTTCAGGTTGCTACACCTAATATTTCGTTCTCTCAAGCAATCTACTATAGGAATCAAATTGTGAAATTTTCTTCTTATACACGAATAAAATATTGTTACAATTTGTTTTTTGTTACATATCTCGCTTACAACTTTGTTCTCAATATTTGTAGTTGCATTTCATACTCCAGAAAGTCGTCAAGATTATGAGATCATGAACAACTTACCTCTTATTTCAGTTGACAAAAGTTGGTGTTTCAGATTAATTGCACCATAATGAAAAGTGTACAAGAGGAGTAAACTATCAATATTCATATGATTGTAACTTTATACTCTAAGCTTAGAATTGGGAAAACAAATAGTTATTGGAAACGTCTTGAGGAGGAGAATCCATCTATCATCTTAGAAAATTGATCTAAATAGTATAAATTACAATAAATGAAAAATAAGATGACTGATGGAATTAAAGAGCATAAAATGTATGCATTCTTTTCCAAAATTGTGAATGTATATATTTTTATCTAACATAAATTTATTTGCATGCACATTTCCTTGTAGAATTTAGAGGTACAATAAGGTAGTTTGGTTCCTATACGAGAACCACAACCATGGAGGATGGCCATGGGTCCCATAGTCATTGAAGAGGAATTTGGAGGGTTTTATAGCCTTAATTTACACCTTACAGGGAAAGAAGGGAATCTAACAGAAGATGAAATCCAAGATATATCTTTAGCTTAAGATTTGGGTCATTTTTTAGGGTAGTCGCTTGTCATCCATAGGAAAAATAGTGACTAGTAATGGGTTAGCTATAGTGAAACCCATGACGACCTTTGTAACCTTTTGTATTCACGAACTTTCGAAGAGATAAGTGAGGGATGAGTTGTTTATTCATGGAATGAGCCTTAGAACTCACATCATTGAAGTATCCATTGGTCAAGCTCTCCCAAGCCTCTTCCAAGGATCTATATAAAGATGAAAAGTCATGAGAAAGAGGGTGGAATAATCATTTACAAATATATGCTGCCAAAATTGATAGGAGATTCTCCATCCACATAAGTTGTAATTAGGTTTCCTAGCTTGGTTTAAAAATTGAGGAGGAGCAACGAGAAAGGGGTAAATAGGAATGCATCTACATCATGAGGTAATTGTATTGATGTAATTCCATTATTTAGATTAATAGATCATTGGTTTCCCCCCATGAATGTTAGTATTTTATGCATAAATGTTTATATCTGGTTCAATTTTCTATAACTTATGTTATATCCAAGATAGATCTAGGATTGTAATACTAAGAAGAGAAGTATAATGGTATTGTTTTGTCTTTTGTGTGCAGGAAGCAGATTGTAGAGGTTGGAGCTGGAACTTCAGGACTGTAGTAGCCAAAACATATGAAGGAGAAACTTCAGAACAAGGTATGCCATCCTTCCATTTCCTTGTGTAAGATCAAATCTTATTACTTGTTTCTTTGAAATCCATAGAAGACTGGCCCTCCATATTTCTAGGATCAATACAAATATCCTAGGGAGATCTTTCCATAGCATTAGTGATTTTTTCTCTATAATATAATTGGTGACTCAGTTGGGGAAGAATATTTGATTCTTCTCTAGTTAAGAATCCCTTTCCTTTTATCCTCTATTTGGTACATGTTGTTTTCTTCCTTGGTACTCCCGTATAGATGGGATCCCTCAGATATGATTGGATACAATTTAGATCTCTATTTTTCAAAAATTTTGTCGAGCGTCACTTGTTGAACTACTAGTGTCTAGCAACGAGTCCCTTGTTATAGGTTCTCTGACCCACGGCGGGTAAAAATTATATGTCCCACTAGTCATGTCGTAGGTTCAATAATGACAACCTGCGACTAGTCTCTAGTCAAGTGAAGGTACAACAATGAAAAATATATTATAACAACAACAACAACAATTATACTTAAAAAATGCAACAATTGACAAGAGAAACTTAGCATAAATTCACTAGATTAATATCCAATTGTTATATGCACTTTCTGAACAAGTTAATCCACCTCTATAAGAGTGTATGTAGCAAATAAGAGTGTTATCAAATGGTTGTAGCAAACGTTTGTAACAAAAATAAGTTTATTAGAAAGTTAGTGAGTGTTAGTCTTAGAAATATTAGTACATAGTTTGAGAGAATTGAAAGAGAGTCTTTGCTGATCAATTTCAGCATATGAGAGTAGTAAAATCAGTTCATTTGAGGGCTATGGAGTTTTTATAACAAGAAATGCAACAATACTTGAAGATTTAAAAAGTAGGAACCAAGAGGTAGTGTTTAAACTCTAAGTTGCTATCACATTACGACCTTAGGGTTTTAAGCTTAAAGATAAGGATTTCTAGAGTGCAAGCACGTTTGGGATATAACAACCTTTTCTCCCTTCTTGATGCTTCAACTAGATTAAAATCAAATGTCTAGGGATAAAATCCTAAAGTGATAGAACTTTAGGGATTTAGGAGTCTAACCCTAGCAAGGATTCCTTAACAAAGTTTGTACAAAATTAACCCTGTGAGAGGATGAATCACTTATGCTCCTCTTTGAGGGTTTCACCAAGTAAGACATCTAGCATGAAAAAGTAAAATTACCATGAAACATTAATAACATGAATATAAAATTACATAAATTTCACTTCACAAAGATAGCACGGGATAAAATCTTAATTGCATAAATTCCATCCAAAAATAAGCAAAATCATACACAAATTGATCCTCCAAGCAAGTCACATAAGTAGAAGAGCTAGATATCCCAAGAGAGGGAGAAATTTTTTGACTTGTTCTCACAAATGGTGAGTGATGAATGATGATAAAATGAAATGAGAAAGTCCTATATTAATATGAGGCATTATTAAGCAATTTTTCTACTTAAAATTGTCAACAACAAATCAAAAGAGGGATGGCCCCCTTCATTTTACTTTACAATATGCAACATTGAAAAATACATAAAGTAAAACACTAAAAAGGGTGACACAATGCCCTAGAAGGGTGACGTAGGGATGAAAATTGAGATGTCAAGCCTCAAGGAAGATAATTTTGGGCCTCCAAAGGCCATGTGTCATGCTCTCATGTGAAAATGTTCCATGCCATGTGTCTCCTCCTATCAAACCACTTCGGGAAACACATCATCCATCAAACCCTAGCCTCCAAGGTGACGTAAAGGGATGAAAGGTGATGTACTAGGATTCCAAAGGCCACACTCAAGTATAGAAGGTGACATCATGTGTGTTCCATCATCCTCCGCAAAGAAAGGCTTTGGAAATACAAGCAAGTATGCCCTCCAAGGGTCCACAAGTCATATGAATCATGACAAGCAAGCCACATTTAATAAAAGAACCACCCAAGCAAGTGTATTAAATCCCCCATTTTTAAAATTAAAAAAATTCTCAAAGACATTATAAACATTGCCAAATTTAGGTATGGGAGGGGTGTCATGGTGCTCTATTGGGCAATCCAATACCCAAGTCAAGGGACGTTTCCCAAGAAGACCCTATCTAGATCATGTAATGCATATGAGGTGGATTAGGGAAATACTCTTGGGAATGGGGTTATTGACATATCAAGGGTTAATATTGTCTCATTTTTGGGTTCCTTTGTAGAGTATGTGCTACATCCTTGATTTCCCTTTGTTTTTTATGCAACCTTTTTCCAATCCCTTTATTTTCCTTTTCATTATGTCTGAACATTAAGTGCTATGTGAAATGGAAATAAAAGAGAACCAAAATGCCACTTGAATTTATATAACATTGGGTGCTATGTGAAGTGGAAATAAAATAACACCGTGATGCACTCCCCCATCAAGAGAGACAATTTTTTCTTATTTATTTTTATTTAAAAGTCCCTTTTTCATTTAGAGAAGTTGTTGGTTGTGGAGCATGATTATCTTCCTGATTTAGAGGTATTGTTTCAACTTCGTTTGGACACCATTAAACGACAGGGGGTGTGGGGGGGATTTCCCCCCCACATCTCTCACTATGGGGGAAACAATAAATTTTGGATCCCCCCTGGTGCGCATTAAGGGGAAATTCCCCCGAAGAGAAAGTTTTGGGAAAATTACCTTGTAAAATATTGTAATTTTATAGTCAATCTGGACCATTCATTATAAGGTCACATATCTAACATTATAATTTATGTTAGGGTTTTTTTCCCTAGAAGGAAACCATATTTATGAGGGAATTGTATTACGACTATGCATGTGAGTGGATATTGTATTCTGAGCGATGAGACTATGAGAGAAAGAAGAGGAAATTATAGTGGGTGTGTTGTAGGTTGTATCTGTTTGTCACTATAATTGCTTAATTAATTTCAAACAACCAAGTGAAACATAAATTATCAACCCAGGGAAGTCTTTT
>JASDQU010192608.1:9717-19981 GCA_032191745.1 Picea mariana | reverse complement strand
ACTTCGTAAGGCCATAACTCTCAAACCAGGAGGAGTTATGTGACATTCCACATACCACCGGAAATGGCATGACAAGCACTATCCATATAGGATAGTTTCACCAACAATTTCCTTGATCTTCATCTCGTTATTCTTCATACAAGCATGGGTCCTCCAACCATTCTTCTAGGATAACTTAATCCGTAAAGCGTCTTCCCGTGAGGGCTTTCACCATAAGGGGACCACTTTGGAGTTCATCCATTTGTACACCTTATCATCGATTGGTTTCCACTTGGACATGGGTCCTCCAACCATTCTCATCAAGGGAATCATATCAATCAATTACTTGACATCAACCAATGACATCAATCAAACCAAACCATTTACATCAATGACATATGATCCAACAATCTCCCAAGTAATCAAACCATTGGCATCAATGACAAACCATTGGCATCAATGACAACATGATCCAACAACTTCACTTGTTTGCTTGTAGAGCTCGTTAATATCTTCCTCTTCTCCACCTCCCTGTAAGTTATTTATGTTGAGGGCTCTGTAATTGGATTCAACTAAGAGTTTCACCAAACCTTGACCCTTTATCAGCTTTATCGACTTTATTTCCAGATCAAATTCTTGAATTTTTGTGAGCCACCGTCCCCTTCTACCATCATTGTCAGGCTACACTAGAATGTCTTTTACAGAGCTAGTAGGTACATACATGATTATCTTGGAATGCAATACATAAGTCCTAAAAGCCTTTCATGCCTTTACCATAGCATATGCTTGTTTTTCCATTATATCGTATTTTGGTTCCGTGTCTCTGAGACTTTTGCTGAAAAAGGCTATCGGTTGTTCGAAACCCTCCTCATTTTTTTGGAGGAGATTTGCGGCAATATTGTGCTTGGAAGAGAATAAGAAAATGAGAAAATCCTTTAGATAGTCGGGGCTTGCCAGTACAGGCGCCTCTCTTATAACCCTCTTGATATGTGCAAAGGATTCTTTGGCCTCTGTTGTCCATTTTACCTCGTTGTTTTTCTTTAACATACCTATGATTAATTTCACAATTTCAACAAAGTTTGGAATAAACCTTCTCAAAAAGTTTATCTATCTTAAGAATGAATGGATTTACTTTACATTTCTAGGAATATTTATTGTGTCTATAGCGTGAACCCTGTTGGGATCAATTTTAATTCCGTCTCAGGACACAATATGGCCCAGGAGTTTACCTTCCCGAATGGCGAAGTGAGACTTTTTAGGGTTTAAACACAGACCGAACCTGTAGCATTTTTCGAAAGTCTGTTTGAGATGTATTAAATGGTCTTCATCAGACCTAGAAAAAACAGTTAGATCATTGAGGTAGATAACTACAAACTTGTCTCTTTCGCTGATGAAAGTGATATCCATAGCATGCTGGAAAGTGGCACCTGCATTCATTAGACCAAAAGGCATTTTATCATACTTGAATGTATCCCAGGGTGTACTGAAAGTTGTTTTTTCTTTATCTTGTTCGTTTACAGCAATTTGATTGTACCCAAAGAAACCGTCGATCATAGACATCCTATTTTCTCCAACTACCCTTTCTAAGACGTGATCCATTTTAGGTAAAGGATAGTTGTCTTTTAGGGAAGATTTATTTAAATTTATGAAATCAACACACAATCTAATCTCTCCACTCTGTTTTCTAACCGGAACTAGGTTTGCTACCCAATCGGAGTATCTCAGTGGTACTATTATTTTCGCGTCTAAAAGCTTCTTGACTTCTCTTTCGACTACGGGTAATAATATAGGGTTGATTTGTCTAAGATTTTTCCTAAAGGGTTTGATACCAAGCTTCAGAGGTATCTTATGTTTGATCGCGGTAGTGTCGTAAGTCCTAAGCTCTTCATAAGACCAAGCGAAAACACATTTATATCGTGCAAACAAATCTTTATACTTATTTTTCACCTCAGGAGGAAGATACTTTGATATTTTCACCATCCTGGGTTCTTCTTTTGTCCTTACATCGCAATCTTCAACCTCTTCTGGTTGGGTTTGAAGAGTAGATTTCAAAGGCATGTCATTTTGATCAAAAAGTCTCTCCAGGGGGATTAGTCCCTTTGGAATCTGATTATTTTTTAAAAATAACATGCGATGGTTGGCAATTTTTTCTCGGAACTCCTGAGGGTCTTCTCCTTCTTGCATGCTCCACATGTGATAATTTTGATTCTCTTGATCGATGTGGGTTTTAGAAAAGTCACCCACTGCTTCGAGGAACTTTCTGATCTATTCGTCATCCTCGAAAACCTGTCGGTGTTGTATGTTGTTCGGGATGGATGGTCTGTGCCTTACCTCTATATGGTATTTTAATTTAAAAAATGGGGGGGGAGAGAAAGTCGAGGCTGCCTTGGCTAACAAATCGGCCTGCAAATTTTTGGTGCGTGATATGAAGTGGATATTTACAGACGAGAAGAAATTTTTCATTAGATCCCAGGCACAATTTCTATATGCTCTCAATCTCGGGTGTTTGGCTTGGTATTGTCGATTTATCTGTTTGACTATCAACTCAGCGTCTCCATATACTTCCAGGTTCTTTATGTTTAGTTTCTTGGCAGCTTCCAATCCTAAAACTAAAGCTTCATATTCACATACATTGTTAGTGTAGTTTATATCCCATTGAAGCTTGTAAGAAAAAGGGACGAAAAACCTATTTTTGGGTGTCACAAAAAGTACTCCTACACTGGCTCCTTCACATGAAAGAACACCGTAAAAAAAAAAATTCCAGATCCCTGTACTACGCATATTTTCGAAATCTTTTTTTTCTATGTAGGTTTCTTCTGTGCAACTATCTATACCGTCATCAAAAGAAAAAATACAATTTCCTAGATCTTGATCAACAATGTAAACAGGAAAATTGTTAGGATTATGAGGATCGCTCACGATATAAGCTAACCTTGTTTCCTTGTATAACCTAGTAAGTTGCCCACCAAATACAGGAATTGTGGCATAAGTCATGTCCAGTTGAAGGGATCCCCAAGTTTGTCTCCCCACGACCTTGATAATACTAATCCATATTTTGGGGGGATATCAGCAATAACTACATCCATCATAATACTTTTGATTGGGACCTGTGCAAGGGTGACTACTAAATCTTTTATCATACCTAAGCACTTGACTCTTCTTGAATCAAAAGAGTAGAGATCTCTGTAAGGTCGGGTGATCTCGAGGCCTAGTCTATCCATAATAGCTTTGGGCATCACATTATGTGAAGCTACAAAATCTAGCATGCAGTTATGTAGCAGTCGATCATGCACATTTAGGGTGATATAGAAAGGGGAAATGGTGTCTCTAGCGCCCTCGAAATGTGGACTGAAAGTGATATTTGGCTTGTCATCTTCCAAATTTATCACGTCGGATTGGCTTTCTTGGTTTGAATAGCCTATCACTTTGGTTATCTATTTACGATATGTAGAATTCTTTGCTAATTCAACGAGGGGGATAGGTATTTTGATTCTATTTATCTCATTTTCAGAACTAAAACTACCACCACCTTTGTCCATTTCTCTGGTTGAAAACTCAGACTCTCTCTTCTCCAACTTATTTGTCTGAGCTAATTTATTACTCGTGATCTTAATTACCGGTGTTTGTGTATCGGCCATCTTGATCTCCTTTGTTTGGGTCTCAACCTCCTTTGTATTTGGATCCAATAAGTCAGTCCCTTTAGGTGTTTTGGTCTCTTTTGGGGTGGGCATATATACCTCACCTCTAGGGAGAATTTTCCAGGGTTGAGAGATCAACGTAGACTTGTTTTTAGACCTTGGGTTATACCTAGGTTGGACTTCAACCATTATTGAATCAGTTACTTCTTGATGGTATGAGAGATCTGTGTTGTTTATGTCATCCTCTGCATCTGAGGGTTGGTGTGTGTTTAAATAATTCTCATAATCTTCTTTAGTTATATAAGGTTGAGTGTAGTCGTCACCTAGATTTTTCACATCTTCTTCCAGACCTTCGAAATCTTCCAGATCATTCCCTCGTATAATTTTTTCATTTTTTAAAGAGGTTTGAATTTTTTGATCTTCATTTTTAGTCTGTCTTTGTGTATTTTCAAGGTTGGGGTTTCTCCTGAAATATCTTTTAACGAAAGGATCATTTTTTTATTGATCCAATGCATCCTATAAATTTTATTCGACAATTCCTTGATTATCCTGGCCATATCATCCATTTTGTTGTACGTAGATCTATTAGATCCTGAGCATCCCGCTTGTTCCCTAAAATGTTTGGTTTCTCTATTCCCCGTTTCTATCTTAGCTTTCAAATTACCAGAGGCCATCATGTTAAACTCAATTTCCACAGCATCATCCTGCATTCGAGTTAAGGTAGCCCCCTGCCTTTCTCTTAAGAGAAGGGCGAAGTCGGGTTCGAAATCTCCTACGAAGGTTACATTGGCTGCAAGTTGGGAGGGTTTGACTTTGGCTGGGATCTTATTATACAATTTATTAAATCTTTTGGTAAATTCCATAACTGTTTCTGAATTCCTTTTCTTTAAAGATCCGAACTTGGTTAGAAAATATAAGTGGTCTTTCCTCTCACCCCATTGTCTAAGAAAGGCATCTTCTAAGGCATCATAAGATAGGATAGACCCTGCGGGTAGGCTTCGAAACTAGGTTCGTACCTGTTCTTCAAAGGTTTACACAAATAATCTGGAATAAACGTCTTCGTGTTCTAGACCTAGAATATCAACGAAATGATCGAAGAAATTTATATGTTCGACCCCTGTCAAATCCCCTTCCCCTGTAAATTTTGGTAAATTTTTTATATAATTTTCAGGAAGGTCATGAAGAGGCATGGGTAGAACTAAAGGTGCATATCTTGCAGCCACTTTAGTGAAAAGTCTAGGGGGCGGGGGAGGCGCTTGGCCCCCTGCTCCTCCTCTAGCGGCCGCCATTGGTATTACCTGACGAGGATAGGGTGTGTTATATAGCGGGTTCTGGAAGACTAAAAAAGGATTCTTAGCTTCTTCCAAATATGAGAGAAGGGAATTCGAGTGAACGGAGACGCGAGGACTTGGCTCTTCGGACTTGCAGGAGACATAATCAGGGGATCCTCTGGGTGTGGGATTTGAGTATATAGTATACTCTTTGAGACTTGGTGAGGTCAGGAAGTCTGAAAGGAGAGTCAACGGGATATCAACTACTGATAAATTTACTGTCGGGTTTTTACCTTTGTATCCGACAGAGGTTTTTGGAAGGATTTCACTTTTAACCGCAGAGCTGAATAAAAATGAATTAGTGGTTTCAGGGGGTGTACTATGTGAATTTGAAGGTTCACAAGAACTTTTAGTGTTGGGCTCCGGGTGTTTAAGTTGATAGACTGCAGTAGTCAGCTTAAGAGAACCTCTAGCTTTTAGTATTTTTCCGGATCTGAAACATGCATGGTTTGCTTGTTCTTTGGGTTTTGTCTAGTATTCCTTTGACCAAATGCCATCTTACTTATACCTAGATTCGCCAAGTGAAAGATAAAAAAATCCTTTAGAAAGTGCTCACTCTTTGTTCACTATCAAAGGGTGAAACTTGAAAATATGTCATTCTTCCCAGGGAAAAGGTTTCGTAACTTCATCCCCAGCAACGGCACCAAAAAGATGTTGTTCCAGAGTCTGTACTTAAGGCTTTAAAAATAACAATGTCTAGGCATTCGAAAGTTAGTAAGATGTAAAAAGGAGGAGGGTATACCTTCGTGAAAGAAAGCTAGGGTTGATTTCTAGGTTGTCGTTGCCTGGCTTCCAATTGTTCCTGGATGTTTATATCCCTCTCAATTGCAGCCCATGAACGTTCGAGTTATACCTGGGTGTTAGCCATTTTAAGTATGGTATCAAAGAGATTTAAAGCAATATGGGTTTGATCTGTCAAACCGGGTTCAATATTGGGTTGTCTTACAACAGGGATAGTCATAGATGAACAAAAAATTTAAAGAAATCCGAAAAGTTTTATGCTGTATCAATTTGATTTTATAAAAGAGAACTTTTGAAATCAATATTAAAATCAAATTGCAAACGAAAGGCCTTTTTCCGTAACTGTGTTATATTTGAAATAAATGGTGTATGAATTATCGTAAAAACATTAAGTTGTCTGTATAATAAGGCTCTTATCAAGAGAGAATATCACTCTGTAAACATGAGAAGAAAATAAGGTAATAAATGGTTCGATGAAGAATAAAATATGACAACCTAAATATTTACAGGTCTTGTACCTGCTAGTAGCTGATACAAAGGAAAAACTGTAAACAATAGATAGCTAAATATTGATCACTGCAGTAGAAGTTTTACTAAATTGCAATGCAACATTCATCAGATATATATAAGTGAAATAAGAATGAATATGAAATAACAGAGAGAACAATCTCATAACACAATAGTGATGGAATTAGGAATCTCCTGATTGCTTTGTATTAAGACTCGAAAGAGAGAGTCTCTATTACAATTAATAAAAAAGGTGCAGCCTTTTTTCTTTCTTCAAAATGTACATTTATACAAAATTCTTTTGCACTGGAATCTCAATAGTTCCAGAGGTTTTCGATGACAATCAAGGAGTCGAAACATTTCATTTCTTTATCTCTGTTCTCATTTGGTACCCAAAACCTGCCTCTTTGCATGCTCCATGCAAATAGTGCACTTCTCCACCAGCTGTGATATCAACTTAGTTGGCTCTGCTTGATTATTTGCCTCAAAAATATAGCAGTCTTTCATCAATAGTGGCATCTTTCCCTCCACATGCTGATCTTTGACATTAATAGAGCATAACAACATACTTGGTTTAATTAGCCATTTGTCTATTTGCACTATGTCTGTTTGAGATATATGTGATATCTCGGCTATTTCTCTCTCTTCATTTTCCTCGATATTTAGCATATATTTAGCTGTATTGATCTGACCCAGTATCTCCATGCCACTTTCACCATTGGAACCCAAACAAATATCAGTTAACAAACTGAAAATTTCATTGCAAGATTTCCTCAGCTTCGTAGCTTGTTGTTTGCCTTTGGATATATTTTCCTCCCATTCTTTCAACAGGATATTACCCCTGGTCTACTCTGCGATGGGAAAGATAGAACAACTACTTACTACCCTTCTCGTTGTGGCTATAATAGCCTCCTGGAATGCCACCTGATCTGCTCCAGCATCCCTTTCTTTAAGGGAGAGGTTTTCCAACACCTGATCAATGAGGCAGAAGCTGCTTTGAATTGCTTCTATTTTAACAAGAAGACCCTGTTGTGCCGCCGATAACCTATTTTTGATCTCTATTGCTTGGGATTGAAATATCCTGATATCGATTACCTAGATTTCGGCGAATTCTAGTTTGGATCGAAGCTGGTCTATCAATTCTCCCTGCTGGCTTATCTGAGTCTGACTCATCTGAACCTTCAACTGTGCATGTTCGAGATCGACTTTAAGCCACTCGATTTCTTTTTGATATTCTATTCTTGCTTATTGTAAAGTCGTACTTGACTGATCTTTAGCAGCAGCCTGTACTATAGATAGTTTAGTCTCTAGTGTCTTGATCAAACAATTCTTTCGTTTTAGCTGATCTTTTAGGGTCCCGACTGAATATTGATTCGCCGTGGTGAAAGCACGCACTGTTCCTGCTATTTGCGTTGCAAATTCTACTTTCTTCATATGTTTCCCATCAGTTAAAATTTTATATTTCTTAGAGAAAGTACCTGCCTCTTGGTAGAGTTCTTGTCTCACAACCACTTTCCTCTTCTTATCGAAGAAGAATTCATTCAGAGGTATCTCTTCAACTAATATAGGTGTCAATTTTTAACCCAAAATCCAACCTACGTCCGGGATTTCCTTTGCAGACTGTAGAGGGATAATCCAGGCGATGGGATAGCTGACCTGTTTAGAATATTTCTCGAGAGTAATGACCGAAGTCGACTCGCTTGGAGGACTAGAAGCCTCAACTTCTAGTTTCGGGCCCCCAGCTTTCTCTTCTTTATCCTGTTGTCCTTCTTGGCCGGGTGCTGAACCTTTAGAGCCTCCATCTTCTATTTGTTGCTCCTTTGCTATCATCGGATATTCACCCCGTAATACTGGAGGAAGGCAACTCCGCATGTGCTCTTCAAATCTGACAACATCGGCCCTCTCTTTGGGCAACAGGGCTTGTATTCAAGCCAAAACCTCGTCATAAGATTTTGTGCCTCAGAAAATATCATCGTGAGGCGAATTCTCGTGCTCAAATATTTTAAGGCCACAAATGGCCAAATGATTACTCACAACCCTGTGTGGATCGCGTTTCTTGAATTCGATATGAACCAAATTTATATCTTCTAGGACTGTTGCCTCAGCCTTGCATGCCTGAATTCTAATAATGAATATTTGTTTAAATGAATAGGAAAAGGTGGTCATACCTTTTTTGAATACCCTTTCAGTTCTTTACTTATACCACCAATTACAGTTTGCCTGGCGATCTCATGACAAGCCAGCCTATCGGGTATGAGTAAGGGTAAATCATGCAGAGGGACATAAGCGCCGAACACCCCGATGTACGAAAATTATCTCTCCACATACCAATCGACCACTCTACTTAAATTTGCCATGATGCTATCTGATATCTTGGGTGGCAGATTACCGAAGATGGAAACATGCATCGGTACCATCACCCAGTTGAAGATTTCATATACGAAATCCAAAGCCTTCTCCTCCCAAAGCTTAGAATGGTATACATGGACTGGATCAACATCTGATGGAGCCCAGCTCCAATTCATCAAGGGAAAAGATGTCATGGAACATACTGCATCCATGAGATATGCAGACATAAAAAATGAAGCAGCTTTCCCACTCTCTTTCTACGTCCAAAATTCTGTAACCCGACTGGTCAGGCTATCTGATATTATTTTAGGCCCGTAGAAAGAAGATCCTTCTACTAATGAGTATATCAAGGGCACCCATTGGAGAAAAAAATGCATGGTTTCTTCCCTCCCATACAATATATAGGTCATCATCGCTACGTATTTGAACTGTGGTTCCAAGGAAGATATAGAATAAATTCCATTGTTGTCTGCCCTGAACATCGGTGGGTGTGAAACCCAATCCTTGATCAAATCAGATAAAGTTTTGCGTATTTTTTGCATTCCTTTTGTTTAAAACCATCTAGAAAGTCTGCATTGTACGTGAATTCTGACGTGGGTGGTAATTTGTACATAACTTGTAAGCTTTTTGGTCTGAAGGTCCCAACAGTGACCCCCTGCTCGTTGATGATGGTTCTGGTAGCGATGTCTACATGATCTAGCACCCATCGGATCATGTCATAGTAAGGTAGAAGACGTGGCTGGGCCGCTACTTTGTGCATCTCTGCCTAGACGACGATCTTATATTTGGTAGTGATGTCATCTGTTTCATTGTCACTGTAATCGTTCGAGTAGTTCACGAACTGTGATTGCAACACCTCTGAGACGTATGACCATGTTCATACGGAATCAACACTTCGAGGTGAAGTATCCGAAATATTATCAGAACCTTGTCTTGAAACCTCATCGCTTGCTTTGGATGTTTTTCGTAGGGCCATGATAGGGGATTGTAACTTAGCTCTTCTGCAATAAAAATGCATATACATATAGAAGTTAGCTTACTGAGAAAAACTTCTCTGTGCGAGATAGAAATGAACTTTATGAATAAAATAGGAAGAAAAAGGTCTATATCTTTGACCATTTAACATATCAATGTCCTTATGAGCATAATGGTCCAATCATAATTAGATAGAGATTTTGGAAATAAAAACCATATCCTTACTTTATCGTTTCGCCTTATTTCCAATTAATGCCATAAAATTCAACGGTTCGTGGCACAAGTTGGCGCAAGGAACATTTGAAATTACCTCGTAAACTTTGCATTATTATCATTTGAATTAAACAACATTTCGGCATTCACCGTATCGGGACTTATAACTCTGACCTTTTGAGCCTCTAAAACCCGAGATTATGATGATTATATTTAGTTAAGAAAGTATGTAACTAGGATTAAGTGTTTTAATTGATTATTCTTTAATTTATATCGCGACTTCGCGGCTCGAAACTTCAAGGGTATTGTTTCCGGGAGGAAAGTATGTCAAGTCGTGAAATCCTGAGGAGCTTAAATCATGGTCAAGACTAGTCAACCTTGACTCTAACCTGAGTTTCTTAGGTAAAGGTTTCATGGCTTCATCTTTCGGAGTTTTAGAGGTAATGTTTTAAGAGAGAGTGAATGACAAGACGTGAAATACTGACAACATTTGATTGGGGTTTACATGGTCCCACTCTTAGTTTGCACCTG
>JASDQU010192607.1:24055-34357 GCA_032191745.1 Picea mariana | reverse complement strand
CCGATACAAGACCAAGCCAATGGTAATGGATGTTGTTGTTGCTGACAAGACGAGTCTGACGAAAGAAGAAAAGGATGGGCCCTCCAGGGCCATGCTCAGGTCAATCCTGCTCTCGGTACTCCATGTCTAGGACCTGTGGGCCTCATAACATGATCTCCTAGTTATCCCTAGAAATCGGGGATAACAGGCTCCTATTCTGCAGGTAAACTGCAGTAGCACATGCCTCTGCCCATAAGTACAATTGCAAACTCTAATCATGCAGCATGGATCTCGTTGCATCAGTAATGGCCCGGTTCTTCCTCTCGGCAACCCCGTTTTGTTGGGGGTTGTAGGGTACGGTCATCTGTCTTCTAATGCCATGTTGGGCACAGAAGTCTACAAACTGTCTCGAGGAATACTCTCCCCCGTTATCCGACCGCAAGACTTTAATCCTCTTTCCCGATTGGTTCTCCACAAGAGCTCTTAACTCTTGGAACCGTGTGAAGACCCCACTCTTGGCCTTTAGGAAATAGATCCAAGTCTTCCTCGAGTAGTCGTCAATAAATATGAGATAGTACTCACAACCACTCAAGGACCTCCGAGTCATGGGCCCACACACATCCGTGTGTACTAAATCCAATATCCCAGCTGACCTGGTGTCAGTGATGGGGAACAATGCCTTGGTAAACTTACCAAGCGCACACCCTCTCCAAACATCTCGATGCTCTATGCTGATCTGTGGCACTCCAGTCACAACCTCTCTCAATCCTCCGAGAGCTCCATGATGCAGGTGGGCCATCCTGCGATGCCATAACTCACATAACTGTTTGTTGTTGTCGTTGCTCGCTGCCAATGCATGAAGTGGCTGAAAAAGCAATCTGAACAGTTTCCCATCCCTCACTCCAATCACCTATCCTGAGGCAAGTGAAGACCCCCGAGGATGAATGAGTACCTCGGTGCCTCTAAATGTCACCTCAAGACCTCTATCCTGGAGGGAGGAAACTGAAATCAAATTCTTCTTCAGCCCAGGGACATAAAGAACATCCGTGAATGATATAAGTGGCAAGCTATCTCTCTGAAAGGTAACTGTGCCAATCCCAGCAACTCTGACCAATGTGTCATCTCCAAGAGAAATCTCTATCCTGACCTCGGTGTCTCTGAGATCAGTGATGTGCTCTCGAACTCCAGTCATATGGCTTGAAGCTCTGTTATCAATATACCATATACTGGGTGTCGTCTCAACTGAAGTCCAGCATATGAGAAAAGCACACTCTCTCTGAAACTGTGTCTGAAAATCTGCCTCCTCTGCTGTAGCTACGGTACCACCCTTCTTCTTCTTCATGTTCGGGCACTGTCGAGCATAGTGCCCAAACTTCTTACAAACAAAGCAATTCACTTTGCTCATATCTCTCCTTTGACCACTGCTGCTCTCTCCACTCCCCTGTGGTGGGGCCCCAAACTTGGGACCCTGCCAACCCCCACGGTCAGCCTTCTTCTTTCCCTTCGTCCAAAGAGCAAGATCCTCCTCACCCTGACCAATCTATTGTTGTTGTTGTTGCCGCTGTCCAGAAGCCTCGGCTGCAAGCCTAATCTCCTCCTGGACGAAGTCATCCCACATCCTCTCCCATGTAGACATGACCTCCCTGGCAACTATGCCACGTACAAATGGACCCCACGGTTTAGTGAAGCTATTCATAGCTTGTCTCACCAAAGAGTTAGGATCAACAACCTCTCCGACGGCTCCAAGCTCGTCTCTGATTTGAGTGTAACAACCAAGGAATGAAGTTACCGACTCATCCTTGAGCATGCGAATGCCCCTGAGTCGATCATGAAGAACCATCTTCCGGTTCTCATTGGAGCTCTCATACAACTTGCATAGAGATGCCCACTTCTCGTATGCACAAGTCTTCCCCGTCAAATGGGGTATGATATGATCACGAACTGCGTCACAAATGGTCCTCTTTGCCTTGTTGTTCCTTTTTCTGAACTTTTCCACCAAGACGGGAGTAGTGACAGGTATGGGGGGAACAGTTGCCTCGACTATGTCCCATAGCTCGAGGTCCTCTAAGACGAAGATCATCCTCGCCTTCCAAGGTGATCAATTGATAGCCCATGCTAGCCTGTCCTCAACTCGCATCTGAGATGCTGACATCTCTGCCAAACTACAATCCCCAACCGATGCTCCCACTGCCAAGGAAAACACTATCTCACTCCTGTCAACACAGGTGTGAAAAGAGACAAGTGTAATATGACCTCACTCCTAACAAAATAGGTGTAAAAAAATGTCAAGTCAAATCAGCCTCACTCCTACTACGTAGGTGTGAAAAGAGACTAATGACAAGTGTCAAAACTACCCAACTGTCCTCTACAAAAATATGCCCTCTAACAACCACTGAATGAGTCAATGGCTGTCCACAAAATTCTGCCAAGAAGATATATATGACAGCCAACAATGTGTTGTCCCAACTGCTCAAAATTTCAGCCACCTCAACTCTGATACCATGAAGATTTTCAGGTCCTATCAAGCTTGCCAACTGGGTCTGTCTTTGACGAAAGTTTGGCTCTAAGTTTCAACTGTTATGTAAAGTATATGTTGTTGTTTTAGGACAGCCAACAGTCCAAGAACTTCTTGTTGATTTGTTATGGTTGTATTTGCAATTTTAGGTGCTCTAGCATGTAGTTTTAGTAGCCAGAAGTTAGCACATGCATACTAAAATAAATACAACACACCTAAAGATCCTTACAGCTGAAAATAAGCAAATCTAAGAGACTAACACATGCATTTTTGTACACATGTATTTTTGGTCAACATGACCCTGGATAAAACCCCCCCGGGGAAAACCAGTTTGGAATATATGTCTATATATGAGGAAAGCAGAAGGTGGAATACAGCAAGCACAAAATATAGAGGAACCTGATACAATAGCAGCCAAATCCAGGCTGAAATACAAGTCCAAAACCTCCAGGTGCGCCCTAGGAAAGTGCGCCCCACATACAAGCTCAAGAATCCACTGAAACTGCTCCAGAAGCTAACTGTGAGATCAGATCTGAAAACCCCTCCACAAGAATGAAGCTTTGTAGGATGGCCTCCCTCTAAAACTGATCTCACTGCAATCTATGGCTAGAAGTCCTCCCCACAACTGATGCGCCCTCATAAGCAAGTGCGCCCTCCACAGAAGTGAAACCTCTCCACTAAATAAACCAAGCTAGATGTTGAATGCCTCCCTCCATGAAAGCAAACRCCCAAGCTCAAGCAACCTCATGCAACAAACTTCATCTCCATCCTCCAAGTCTTCCTCTCACAATGAACAAATGAAGAATGAATGCCTCCTTCACCCTTTGCGCCCCTCTTGAACCTTCAAAAAGAAACCTAAGATATCAATGGTGGAGATCATTTCATCTCCCATCTAATCAATGGTTGAGAACTTGAGATCTCCCCAAAAGTATCTAAGTCAATAACCCACTTTGGGTTAAGTTTCCTAAGTTCACTTTATGTCTCTAATTCACCCACATTGTAAATTAATAGTCATTTTAGGCATAAATGACTAAATTTCACTTTTGACTTAAAACTCCTAAGTCAAAGTGAAATTAGACAAAAGTACAAGGCACAAAGTGTATAGTCCATCCCACATGTGCTAAGGAGTGCAAAAACACATGGGGAACACCTCCCAAGGTACAAAACTCAACAATTTCATCATGCAGACCAGAACTCCACCATCACCCATTATGATTTTTATGCACTCTTTCTAGACCATTTGAAAAAGGAATGCAACAAATAGGCCTCAGTAAAGTTGTAACCGGCTATCAAGAATGCACCTATCTCACAATGTGGAAAGTGAAATAGATTTCCAGAGCAAATTTCATCATACAGACCAGAATTGTACTATCACCCATTATGATTTTTATCAAGTAGATTTAAGACCGCAGAGACCCAGTTTGGTCTTTTGGTTAAGAACTCATATCCACAAGTACAAGGTTCGGTGTTGTATACTCCAAAGAGCCTGATTTGATCTTTTGGTCAAGGAACCATATCCACAGACCACAAGTACAAGGTTTAATGTTCTATTCTCACGGGCAGGCCTATGAGCACATTCCTTTAGCATTCTTACACCATACATGAAACAAATGGAAAGCAAGTACCTCACCAAAAACCCTATTTAAGTCTTTTGGCTCAGGATCGATATCCACAAGGTTCAATGTTTTCATAATGCAGGAAATTTGTGTTCACTCATACATGTCAATTTTTTATCGTAATTGAAGAAATCATCATAAATAACATAAAAAGGACTACAAAAAAGAATATAAAACTTCTATTTGTCTCTGGTTTTTCTACACATCAATGAAGACAATATTTTGATCAAAACAAAAGCATTACCTGGGACAGTATTGGAATTGATGCCCCTGAAAGATTAACTGCTTATGGCAATTACCAAAACAAAACCCCAAACGTCAGTTAGCATCATTGATTGAAATTTTATTTTCCAAACATGAATGCTTTCTGCTAATTAAGAAATATCTCAGTAAATGAAAACCATATAAACTTCTCAAATGTGAATGTGCATAATCAATATAAAATCACATAATGGAGTTCAATATAAAAATCTTAACAACATAGAGCACTAAATGACAGTCTCTGACTACTTTTTACAGAACAATAAATTTAGATCCCACTTAAGAATTTGTAATCTTTCTATTATCTAATAGTAAAAATAAAGAGGACAGGTAGCACTCTTTGAAAGTTGAAATAAAAGAGGTTATCACACTCATGACTTTCTGCTACACCATGAGAGTAATCAATGCTTTAAGATGCCCTCCCGATAATAAATATTATTATGATCCAAAATAAAATAAAAGTAGCAGTTGTCATATGGTACACCATATGTTGCTACAGAGTAATGTGACTTATATACCTGCTGCTGCCATTCCTGAAGCAACTCCAAGGGCCTCCAAAGCACCAATCACAACAAAACGTAATTTAGGGAAGGCCAGCATTTCATCTGTCACAATGCCAGCATGATACCGAAAATATAGAATGGAAAAGTAAACGACCACATACCTGTACCCCACAGTGCAAACTATAGAGTAAACTAGCAACACAATTTGCATAGCAGATATGAAAAAAAGCTGATCTTTAATTGCTTAATCTCACAAATGGTAAGCATACCAAAAACAAACATATATCAAGCAGCAATTAAAAACAGTACAATGATGAGATTTCCATAATCAAAATTAGAGATGAAGAAGCTTTGCAATTTTCCATGGAAAATAAGGTGATAGATCATAGCAATTGCAAAAAGATCCAAGAGATAAAAATATTCTAATTTTTCTTTTCTGCTTACATATGAAATAAAGGACAGTACTGGATTTAAGATAAAATAACTTTACTTCATGCTCTGACTTGCAATATAAAAAGATTTGGCAATCTCTTTAAATCAATGTTCAAAAGAAAAATGCTTTCTAAACGTGGATTCAAACACAGATTGATTTTTCCTGTATGTGGTGACAGCACAGGAGAACATGCCACCACCCACCTGTGTTTGAAATCATGACAGTTTCATGTGGAGGATCCAGGCAGGTACAGTGGTTCATTGCTAGCTCAGGCTGACCGGAAGGAACGCAGGGAGGTAATGATACTTGGTTAATGGGGACGCCGGCAACCATGAAGGAGATAGAGACATCCAGCAGTGGTCAATTCAATGATAAACATTTGATAAGATGAAGGCAACGCTTTGATGGTGATTGTCATAATTTATTTTTTGTAAATCTTTAATCAACAATGATCAACTACTCCTTCAAATCTTTGATATGTGCCAAATAACTAGTAATGGGCTGACTCTCACTCATTTTGATTGTATACATCTGAGTTCTTAAATAMATTTTTCCAGCATCATCAACACTTTCATACTTTTTTTAAGTTATCCCAGGCTTCTCTAGAGGTTTTAGCCTCTCTTACATGTGGAAGTACACTTTCAGAGACCGACATCCTGATCAGAAGTAGCGCCTCTTGATCCTTTTCACCAAAATCTGCTTGTAAAGTAATCAGCAAATCTGGTTTCAATTCCTAGAACAACATTCATGACATTTCTAAGTGTGAAAATATCTCTCATTCTCACCTTCCGGTCAATGTAGTCTACCCCTGTCAGCTCCTTGGGAAACATAAAACTGGGAAATGGCATATAGCAATTGAAACTTATTTCCTAAAGAGGACATTCTTGAGGGTTTAAACTTTAAACCAACTTGACTGGTGGTGACTTCACACTTGGAAAAAAACTTAATCTTGACAACAGAAAATAAGAATTCCAGATTACACAGTTCCCCTTTATATTTTATGCAAAAACCTTTAGCATAAAATAATATAATAGTGAAAAGCGACTTTGGGAAAAAAAATCTTTTTCAGAAATTTGCATGCCTGGTGGACCCATGAAGCATTTGGTGGTTGACTTTTATGTCTGTCCTTGGTGGCACAGTGGTGATTCCTTCCTCTTAACAGTTGCCACAGCCCGATTTCCCTTCTCTTAGGCTCTTTCGTTGGAGTGATTTGAGGAGGCATATAACCCAAAAAAGATCCGATGGCTTATCTTCTCCAACGGAGGCTACTTCTGAGTCGTACAGCTTCCTTCCTTTGGTGACTGACCTCCCCACGACGTGTTCTGGCTGCTGGAAAGTAACTTCTCTAAGATGGCAACTACAGTGCAAACAACGACTAATTGTAGATGATAGCTACTTGACATATGGCAGCTCTTCTCCTTCATAGGCGATTGTTCTCCATAGTAGCAAGGTGGGCCTCCCTCACGCGTGACCTCTAACAAACAGAAATTTAAACTGAAGACAGACCTTCACTTTCAACCATGGGTTTGCTAAGCCCTTTTGACTGAACCAGATCCCTTTTCCGTTGACTCGTGTCCTCTATAATGGTTTATACTTGCTTGAAGGGCAGACATATACAGTCCCACAATCTCCTCAACTCCTCACAATACCTAGAAATCGTAGATATCTCTCAAGAATTTTTGGTATTAACCTACAAAAGTTTGGAGGTAGCTAGAATCAAATCACACCTGCTCTGATACCATATAAAATTCCAATTCATCAACATACATGATACAAGTGACGTCTACAGTTGAGTTGAAACACAAACAAACTCAATACTCCTTTATTTTATTAACAAAATAATGTTAAAATACATATAAGATTTGGAATAACACCACCCTACCAATCTGGTAACAACCAGAGACAAACTCAATAGTTCATCAATTAAATGAAATAACAACCTTAGACAATATCCTATAAATCAGCTAACTTAAGGAATAACTAGAGATAGCTACTCGGTAACTAACTAACAGAAATTAATAGCAGGAACGGGCATTAATTCTAACATTTTCGTCTCTTTACATATTCTCCATAGTTTAGTCTAACATGTCTCTCCTAGCATCAACACCGAAGAGAAAAAACTCATGACAGAAGATTGTCCATAAGAGTTGGAAGAAGAATTGATCTGCGACGTGCCTCGTTGCCTCAAGGAAGCGAGCTACAGTAGAGGTCTCAATGCGGAGGACTACCTGCTAGAAGGGTGAGACCTATGCCGAGATCTAAGTTGGCAACTCCACACAGGTCTCACTGGCAGAGGGACCCTCAAGTTCTCACGAATCTGGCCCCTATTGGAATGGTGTTGCTATCTACCTGCCTCTAGGTGCCCTTGTCTACTGGAAGCACCAAAAATAAGGATGTGAATGTCCTAATAGTGTCTAGCCAAGGGGTGGCCCAAAAATGGAAGATCAAATTCCAAGTGACTCCCCAATGAACAAGGCTAAGCACCACTAGTCTAGGTACCAGAAATACATGGAACGGGAGTTTCAAGACTCCTTGAAGAGGCAATAGAAATGTCCTTGTATGTCATAGTAGATGGGGCACCAGAAAATAAAGTGTTCCTCTCTCTCTGTCTCCTGCATGTAAAGAGCTAGTAGATCTTGTCCTCTCATGGAAGTTAATGATCAGCCTCCAGCTCGACCCTATGGGAACCCACTTAACACTGGCCCAGAGGGATCCTGAGTGCGTGCATCCAATGCCAAAGAGTGTAAAGGGATTGAACAATAAGGTCATCTGTCAACTCCATGAAGTGCTCTACATAGAAGGCCATCTTGGGCTTTGTTATCGCACGGTTTGTAGGAAAGGTCCAAGGGCTTGAAACCGGCGTAACAGGAGCTTCCCCACCCACTGTCACCTCGATGGGGAGCTCTTTCTATTCAGGAGGGCAAGTCCAAGGGAGACGTCCCTAAGGCAATCTGGGTAAATGAAAGGCTAAGGATAAAAGGATNAATGCATACATAAGAAGGTTATAATGATCAAACATGACACATACCATGATACATCAGACCAATTACCTCATGGAGCAAGAGTCCTCTCTGATGCAAGCCCAGGCTGGTAGTGATGGAAGCCGGTACTGCTGGCAGGACAAAGCTGGCTGAGAAGAAGAAGATGGGTCCTCCAGGACCATGCTCAGGTCGCTCCTGCTCTCGGTACTCCATGTCTAGGACCATGTGGGCCTCGAGACATGATCTCCTAGTTATCCCTAGATATCGGGGATAACAATCCTCATCATTAAAAATAGAACAAGATGCATGTTCAACAGAACTAGAGCATGGATGGGTAGAAGAGGCAATTCCAATTCCAGTTGCTGTTGCATCATCACCAATAAAGAAAAATGTTATCTTTTTAAAAATTGAAAAAACAATAAAATTGGGCAGTTTTGGGGGGCCTACGACATGCTTAGACACCCGTACGGGCCCACAAACAAGTAGATCAGCATCGAAACGCCCTCCGTATGGATCGAAACCCATTTGAAATGCGGGTGACTGTACCGTACGTCGTTTCATACTCACGAAAACGTCGTACGGTACGACCGCCTGCATTTCGGTCGGGTTTCGTACCAACTTTGGCATTTCGCCGAGTTTCCAGTATCGGGACTGTTATCGCACGGTTTGTAGTAAAGGTCCAAGGGCTTGAAACCGGCGTAACAGGAGCTTCCCCACCCACTATCACCCCGATGGGGAGCTCTTTCTATTCAGGAGGGCAAGTCCAAGGGAGACGTCCCTAAGGCAATCTGGGTAAATGAAAGGCTAAGGATAAAAGGATAAGTCAAAGATACCCCTTTCACAGATTGCTGCCCAAGAAAGATAGTCACAAAGATATAACCACTGCTGATGCACCTGTTTGCGAGACAAAACAAAGACAACTAGAATATATGCTTGCAGTGGGTTAGTACTTCATAAAACCAATGACTATCTTCTAATCAAATATATGAGCAATGGATAAATGCTATTATTGATGAAATCAATGATAGCCAAACTAAGCAATAGCATTCATATCACTTCTCAATAAAGCATAAATGACAATTAGCATTGAATGTGAGCAATTAAACCATGTATCAAATTATCAATGCAATATGTCAAATCAAGCTCATATATAATGCTGCCACGTCACCTATATCGCTTCTTCAATAGGTATGACGTAGGCTTAAATCAAAGAGTCAAATAAGTGCCAAAACGTTTTGTCAATTAGCTTAGGAATACAATCACTAACTCAATGTCAATCAATAGAGCTGCTAACTATCACAACGTTGCAGGTATAAGCAAAAGAAAAGGAATATGACGTCAGCCCTATGATACTTCAGTTGCAGTGTGACGTCAAGCTTTGTCAACAAGTCAAAATGAGAGGAAAAGAGCCAACGTTTTACACCAATTAATCTCAATAAAAGTCAATAGCTCAACACCAATCAAAGAAAATGACAAAGTCAAAACATTCAAAGTCCAAACAAGAGTTCCAAAGATGTATGACGTCACAGCTATGATATTTTTGTTGTTTTGCAGGTTAGCTAGCCAAAGTGGACGTTTTGACAAATTCAACCATCAAAAGTGCAATCTAACTCCACGGCTATGAAGAGGGAAGGAGGCCGCACCTTTCTATCCAAGCAAAAGTCAAATTAAGGCCTCACGCTATCCTCTTAGGGTTAGTCCTAAAATACCTAGGGTTTGATGTAGGGTTAGTAGGGTTTGCAGATTTAAAGTAGTTTGAAGGTCTTTAAGGCATAACAAGCTTCAAGAAAACAACTCTAGACTAGTGCCTTGGGTTAATGGAGTCAAAGGAAGTGTAGCCAATGGTTTAAAAGGAGTTCAAACCTAGGGACAAGAGGCCTAGGGTTTAATGGTGTTGCTAAAGCAAGGCCAGTAACCCTAACCCTAAAGAGAAAAGGCTTATCTAGGTGTAGCTAAAGCTAGGCCTAGTGCTTCAATCCTCTCCCTAGGACTTTCTTGGCAAAACGGCTAGCTT
>JASDQU010192606.1:2894-15348 GCA_032191745.1 Picea mariana | reverse complement strand
ATACAACATCGGTGGGTTTGTTGAGATCAGTCTCCAAGTGGGAGATTGTTGGTTGTGGAGTTTGATTATCTTCCTAATTCAGAGGTCTTTGTTTTCATCTATGTTTATAACCCATGAATATTTTACACCCTAGAATAATGTACACTCCTCCATGCGGGGGAGTGCATAGGGGGTTAGCCCCTCTATAGGGTCCGGGGGCGAAGCTCCTAAAAAATTGCCTTGTAAATGTATATTGTAATTTCATTGTAAATGTGGATCATTCATTATAAGGTCACAAATCTGACAGTAGAAGTTATGTTGGGGTTTTTCGACCTACAAGTCAACCCTATTTTATGAGGGAAATGTATTGTGTCTATGCATCATTGCGAATATTGTATTCCAAGAGAGGAGACTTTGAGGGAAAGAAGAGGAAGTTACAACGGGTGTGTTGTAGGTTGTATCCCTTCATTTGCTTGATAATAATAAAGTAAGGACCTAGAAATTTCTCTGGTGGGTGTATCCCACATTGGGTGAACCATGTATATCTATGTCTCTATTGTATTGTGTATCTTCTGTGTTTTATTTTCGCATTTGTTTTATTTTATTTCTTCGTGATCCTATTTTTCTAACACACCTCTCCCCCAGAAACTCAACCGATCCGGATTTTATGAGTAGAACGAAATGAATACAGATTATTAAAAGATGCTTAACACAGAATAACAGAGATACAGTAAAACTGATTTTCTATTCAATAAGGAAATAAGATGAAATTGTAAAATGCAACGGAAAACAAGCTTGTTGGAATGGTGGCGGCTTTTATTTGAGAAGAGATGTGATGGTTGCACTCATTCAAAAGAAGATGATTACAACGAGGCTCTGGAGGCCTTTTTGCAATAAAAAGGAATTTCAAAAACCCTAGACATCCAAAAACCTAACCCTAGGAGATGAAGCGCCAAAATTCACGTGGGCTCTGTTTGGGTAAGTTAGTGCATCAACATCCTGGGGTCATAACTTTTGCATATGATCTCCGTTTTAGGCGCACAATAGCCCGTTGGAAAGGTATCGTCGATGATATTAATTTTGGGGGATAAATTAGAGCCTTCATCTATCATTTAGAAGCTTGATCCTAAAAAACCTTCATTTAGGCCCTCAAAATGGCCCATGAAGTTAAAAACTGCTAAAAATAGTGAATTGCCAGAAAATTGTTTTGAGTGAGTTGGAAAAGGTGGGTGGCCACCGATATCCACCTAGATAAATCCTCCATCATTAGGAATCAATGGTATCAATTGCATTGATTTCCCCCATCAGATGAGGAAATTTCTGTTGAATTTGGCCCCAGGTGAGCCACTTGCCTTGGTGGAGGAGTTGCCCTGCTTTTACGACTCGATAAAGCTAGATCCTTTGTTGTCGAGTGCCCTTGATCTATGTGTCCACAATATGATCATTGTATTCCTATTGCATGTAGTCAGGGTTGAGCTATATTGGTGTTAACTTCTCTTCTATCTCTGAGTTGTCCAATAATGGTGGGAAATATGGTCGAAGGAGAGCCACGTCGAAGACTAGGTGCAGGCTAAGGAAAGGGGGAATTTTGAACTCAAAAGCATTGTCACCCACAACCTTGGTGATGGTGTATGGCCCATAACGAAGTGGATGAAGCTTTCGATGGGGCCCTGTAAGGYGTTCTTTCTGCAAGTGCAACCAAACTTTGTCTCCCACCTGAAACTTATGAGGCACCTCATGTTGATCATGGTGCTGCTTCTACTTGGCACTAGAGTTCTGTAGAATATCATGAACCTGTTGGTGAATGTGTTTGGATCCACTCAATGAACTAGGTGGATTTTTCATATTCTGGTGGAGCAGGGGATGAGTTGACTGAGGTGGTCACCAGGGGTAGTGCAACATCCATGGGGCCCAATGGTTGGAATCCCAACCCCACCTGAAAGGGGTTGTGTCCAGTTGAGCTATGCAGGGCTCGGTTGTAGCTATGTTGGGCATAGGGAAGACTCTCATCCCATTTTCCAGGGTGTTTTTAATTGTACATGCATAGGATATGTACGATCATTCGATTGACGACCTCAATTTGGCCATCTGTCTGGGGGTGGAAGGTAGTGGATTTGGTGAGCTTGGTATCCAAAAATGACCAGACGCTTGACCTGAATGTGCTGAGGAACCGACTATCATGGTATGAGATAATGGTTTGTGGGATCCCAAAATGTACCCATACTCATTCAAATAATATCTTGGTAGTGGCTTATGCTGTGATTTTCTTCTTGCAGGCGGCTAGGATCACCATCTTGGAAAAGCGATCAACAACCACAAAAACATAGTCATTTCCCCTCTTGGTGGATGGGAGGCCTGACATGTAGTCCATTGAGATGGATTCCCATGGCCTATCAGGAGTAGGCAGAGGGGTGTACAAGCCATGTTTCTTAGTGGTCAATTTGGCAATAGCATAGGCGGTGCAGGACCTGATATATTTGTCGACATCCTGTCGAAGTTTCATCCAGTAGACATGTTTCTGCAGCACTCCCACTGTCTTTTCGATGCTAAAGTGTCCTACCACCTGAATGTAATGAGATTCCCAAATCAGCTTCATGCGCTCGCTTTATGGAACACAAAGATGTCCCAGACGGCACAACAACCCATCTTGAAGATGGAAATTAGCGACCACTGAGTTGGCGCCCAACATTTGGTAGGTGGTGGAGAAGTCAAGGTCTGTCTTGTAGATGTGAGGCCATTCAGAGGTCTTGTGGATGCAAGAGTCTAACACTGTGGTGAGTCTCACGACTAGAGGTCCATGGAGGCAATCAAAAACTCAGTTGGTACTTTTTGTTTTATACTTTATGTTGAGGTGGAACTGCTATAAGTATGTGGACCACTTCTGATGGCGGTCATTCTGCAATTTTTTGCATGAACTGTAGTGGCTTGTGATCAGTGTGGATGACTGTCTCCTTCCCAAGAAATAATGTCTCCATTGGCGGCAAGCTTACACAATGGAGTACATTTCTTTGTCATATGTAGGGTTCTTATGAACAACATCTGATAGTGTCTCACTATGATATGCCACGGGGTGGCTGTGTTGAGTGAGAAGGATGCCCACAACATAGTCTGAAGCATTTGTCTCGATCTAAAAGGGATGTTGCAGGTCCAGTAATGAAAGTACTGGGGATGTGCACAAACTCTTTTTCAATTCATCAAAGGCTTGTTGTTGGGATAGACCCCACACAAATTTTTCCTTACCGCCACCCCTGGTTACTTTGCTGAGGTCCCATGCAATATGAAAGAATCCCAACATGAACCTGCGATAGAAATTGGTGAGTCCCAAGAAGATCCGAAGTTCAGTGAGTGTGGTTGAGGTTGGCCAGTCACAGATGACCTGGATCTTGGCTAGATCCGTATGCACACCATGCCATTCAACGATGTAGCCTAAGTAATGGAACATGTCCATGCCAAAGGATCATTTTTCCAAGTTTTCATATAGTTTTTGTTGTCGTAGGGTGTGTAGAACCTGTTCAATATGTTGCAAGTGTTCCACCCAAGTCTTGTTGTAGATGAGGATGTCATCCAGATACACCACTAAAAAAGTATCAGTGAAAGGTCGTAGGATATCGTCCACCATCCTCATAAAATTTCTTGGAGCATTTGTCAAACCAAAGGGCATGACCAACCATTCAAAAAGACCTTCTTTTGACTTGAAGGTGGTATTCCATACATCTTTTTGCTCTATTGGGACCTGGTGGTAGTCATACTTCAGATCAATCTTACTGAAGTATTTGGCCCTCATGAGTTGATCAAGGAGGTCGTCGATTCGGGGAATCGGGTACCGGTTTTGGACTGTGATTTTATTTAGGGCTCGATAATCAATGCAGAGCCACCAAGTCCCATCTTTCTTCTGAACCAGCACGATTGGGATCCCACAAGGAGATGAGTTGGGACGTATGTGCCCCTTGTGGAGAAATTCTTGGATCTACCTCTTTGTCTCCTCGTTTTCTAATAGAGAGTGGTAGTAGACTGGCTCATTGGGTAGCAGTGTGCCTAGGGTCAAATCGACGAGATGCTTCACCTCGATAAGAGAGGAGAAGATATTTGAGTATTCTTCCATGATCTTATCCACTTGCTTTTGTTGTGTGGAGAGACCGACTGCAGAGGCCCTAGATGTGGTTGTGATCTTTCGCTCACTCTAAGAGAAAATCACAAAGAAGACAAATTACCCGGTCTGAGAGATGACCTTCCTACATTGCTTGGCAGAGATCAAGGAAATAGGACTAGGAGGGACTACCTCGGGTATCCTGTACAATTTTTTGTTCAAAGTAATAATAACACTATGAGGCCTAGACTCATATACAACATGATGTTTCCATAAATAAGGTTGGCCCAAAATAACATTAAAAACTTTGAGAGGAGAAACATCACACAATACCTCGTCTTTGAAGGGCTTGATGTCGTGCGACAGTCGACACGGTTGGCTGACGCATGATCACTTCCTTGGCGAAGCCATCCAATGGTGTAGGGTTGTGGGTGCGGCGTTATCGGCAGAGTCAATCGCTTGATTACCTTAGCTGAGATGAGGTTCTTCCGGCTACTGCTATCAATGATGAAGTGCAACAGGGTGCCTTTTACCCACATCTATGAATGGAAGAGGCTCTCGCCTTCTTCTGGCTTGTCTGGTTCACTAGGATGGAGCTTGGTGGTAGCAATGGTGGAAATGGGTTCTGTGTCAATGATCTGTCTTCCCATTTCTGGTTCAGACTCAGAGTCAGAACCCACATCTTATTTAGAGGCTTTCACTTTGGCCACCAGTGACTGCTTTGAGCGACATTCAACGGTGTTATGCCAAGGTCTCTTATGGAAGTTGCACCACTTCACGGTGTCTTTCTTTGTCTTTCTGGTGTCCTTCTTTGCTTGTGGCTTGGACTGGTTGTCCTAATACTATCCATGTTTTCTCTATCCTTTGTTCTGTGGGTTGGGGCCACCCCTTCTTAGCTTTTGCTGTGAGGGGTTCACGGGCCCAAATTGTCGTGTCTTTTATTTGAGATTCTACTCGATTTTGACGACATATCAGTAGGCCACGTCCAAGGACGAGATGTCTAGAAATTCCATTTCAGTATGGATGTATCTATGTAGAGAACCGTGTTACTTGAGCACCATATGTCACTATGAATCTTTGATACCCAGCTTGGTGCACAAGATATGGAAGATATTTGTGAACTCTGGCACTGCTTGGTCTCTTTCTTGCCATAGTCTGGTCCATTTGGTATACAAGTCGTCATAACTTCCGAATGGGTAGTATTGTTCCTTATTAACATCCTTGAAGGATTCCTAGGTGGTTGTGATTGTAAATAATGAGGGTTCCTCTATTTCATTTTTCTCACATAAAGTTTCCCACCAATATTTGACATGGGGAACGTCTTTAAGGAGTGAAAAAGTAATATTTTCTCTATTCGAAAAGTTATGGACAGAAAAATACCCTTCTAGTAGATTCAACCACTTGTCTACAGCATCTGTGTCTATCTGATCTTCAAATATATGAATATTGAAGTTGATTTGTACCTTGAAGGGGGTAGTGCCTCGGCTCGAGGAAGATGCGTCACCTGCTGGTAGCCACCGAAGGATTTGCGTGAAATTATCCATCATCTCGTTCCTCTGTTGCGTGAGGACTTCCTCAAGAAACATTTTGAAAGGATATCCTGTCCCATAATCTATATTTTATCCTGCCATGAGAGGTCTCTTGGGTGTGCAAGAGGATTTTTCCTCAAGAGAAACAAGCTCGAGACCCAATTCTTTGTACCCTGACCTCGTTGGGGACATGCATTAAGACAATAAGGAGCAGACCGTTATGATACAACTGATTCGGATTTTATGAGAAGAACAAAATGAATACAGATTATTAAAAGATGCTTAACATAGAATAGCAGAGATACAGTAAAATTGGTTTTCTATTCAATAAGGAAATAAGCTAAAACTGTAAAATGCAGTAGAAAACAAGCTTGTTGGAATGGTGGCGGCTCATCTCTAAGAAGAGATGTGACAACTGTGCTCATTCGCAAGAATATGATTACAATGAGGCTTTGAATTCATTTTTACAATAAACAAGAATGTCAAAAACCCTAGACATCCAAAAACCTAACCCTAGGAGATGAAGCGCCAAAAGTCATGTGAGCCCCGTTTGGCTAAGTTAGTACATCAACTTCCTAGGGTCGTAACTTTTGCATACGATCTTCGTTTTAGGCGCACGATAGCCCGTTGGAAAGGTATCATCGAGGAGATTCATTTTGGGGGATCAATAAAATCCTTTAGATATCATTTAGAATCTCTAATCCTAAAAACCTTCATTTAGGCCCTCAAAATGGCCCCGGAAGTTAAAAACTGCTAAAAATAGTAAATTGCCAAAATTACCAAAAAATTGTTTTGAGTGAGTTGGAAAAGGTGGGTGGCCACCTATATCCACCTGTATCATCAACACAATGGATACCATTACTTTCTAAGGATGGAGGATTGATCCAAGTGGATATTGGTGGCCACCCACCTATTCCAACTAGCTCAAAAAAAATTGTTGGCAATTTACTAATTTTAGTAGTTTTTCGGGTCCTCAACTTTCGAGGCCATTTTTAGGGCCTAAATGAACATTTTTTTCGATCAGGCACAAAATGAAGCTCCTCATCGATATATTTCCAACGAGCTATCGTGCACCCCAAATGGAGATTGTATGCCAAAGTTACACCCATGGGAAGTTGATACACCAAACTACCCAAAATGAGGTCCACTAAATTGTTGGCTTTTCATCTTCTAGGGTTAGGGTTTTGTATTTTATTTATGTTAAAAGGGCCTTTGGAGCCTCATTGTAATGATCATATTATTTCGAATTAGCATAGCTATCACATCTCTTCTCAGAAATAAGCTGCCAACATTCTAGTGAGTTCATTCATTCTGTATTTTACAGTTTTATCCATTTCGCTCATTAATATAAATTGTGTATTACTGTATCTATGTGTTTATTGTTATATCTATGATATATATCTGTTATATTATTTTATATATGATATATCTCTGTACATTTATTCATTATATCTCCTCTCTCATTTCATGCCAAAAATAATCCAGATCAATGGGGCAAAGAAACAAACAAGAAAGGAAAAGTATTAAAAACCAGGAAAGAAATGAAGCATGAGCTCTACTCCCTCGCTAAGAAACCATCACCACAAGTCATATGAAATGAATGCATACCTTACAAAATAAATTATCAAATCAAATTCCAAAATCCAAAAACGACTAAAGGAATAAATAAAAAAGGAAAACAGGGGTTTGGAAAGACACAATTATGATGAAAGGGTACCTCATTGCTTGAGTGCCTCCTCTATAAATGCGCTCATGAGGATGATTATTATACATGGATTTGCATGCCAATGGAAATACACCCATGAATTAAACCCCAATCCATACTACATACCATTGCATATACTTCTTGACGGGCTCCTTGCGACATACTTCTTAGCCCGAGTACTAACACACCTAACATGGGATAATAGTGAACCTCCCATACCTAGACTTGGAAAATTGTATAACTTTGTAAGCTAGTGTGAAGTTTCAAGAGGATGCTTTGTGAGATATATATATAATGGATTTTTTATTGACATGAATCGCTTTATATGTTGTGTTCGAATTGTGTACCTTGCCTTCGATCTTCACGATGCATTGGACCACGTGAGCCCCTCCTGAGAAGATGGATTGCACATAGCCACATGCTTGGTTTACAATTGGATCCTTTGGAGGATATTGATGGGATACCAACAAAATTCTATGGATTCCATCCCCACCACTTGATTGAGGATGTTCCACCTTCTCTTGAGGATGTTGGACCTTTGCTTGAGGACGTTGTACTTGGATAGAGGATATGGCACATTTTCCATGATGATGGTACCATTTGATGATGGGAGGTTGCACCTTTATGACAATGGGGCACCTTGATGTGATGTTTGGGATATTTGATGATGGTATGGCACCTTTTGATGAGACGTCACACCCCTTGGAGGCATGAGACACCTCTTGGAGATGAAACATTGCACCCTTTCATGGCAATTTTTAACTTTTGTGCTAGATCTCTCATATAACTAAGATAAGAACTTATCACTTGTAAATCATTGCTACTTGTGGAGATATATCGCTACTTGTATACTTATGCTTGTTCTCTCTTGTGAATAATGCTATGGATGGTTAATTAGAGCATTTATTTGGAGATATATGCTTGTGGATTCTCTACTACTACTTGGATGATCATTGCTAAGGTTTTTGATGGATGAAATATTTATTGAGTAAGTGGTCTTTTTTCATCTTGTTGTTATGTTTATAAATGCATTTAAGTGTAATGTTGTTTCTCTAGTGTTGGCCAAGCATTCTCTTAGAGTATTCTTGAAAAAACTCTTTTCATCAAAGCTCTCGGAAGGTKTCTAGTGGAGAACCTTCCCTTGATTTATCCCTTAACATTTTAGGAGRATCTCCTAGGGTTAGTAGTGGACAACCTTTAGTTATCACCCTAAAAAAATCGACATATTTCTCTCCAAATGGATCCTTAATTGACCCCATATGCCCCCCAAAAAGAGTAGGCACTAGTMTTTTTCTCCTAGTAGTCAATCATTGTTTTAAGAATTATACTTTATTTTTGAACATAAAAGAGTGGAAATYGAAACACTTTGAAATGYATACATTCATCAATGTAAATTACAAAAAAAATGAGATTGATAATAAAAAAATGTGCCATGAGATATGTGTGTTTGTGTGTGTATTCAAATCCGTCTAAACTATACATTTTTTACAAAATGGCACATCGTGCCCAATATAAAAAATGGCAGCAAGTGCCCTAACATAAAAAAATTCCATATGGTGGCCTAGATACAAAATGGCAGTTATTGATCACTCATTGACCACTATCACCCTCGCCACCCTCAGGAGCATCCTGAAAATTGGTATTTCTTCTCTTGCTCGAAGAAGCACCTTGAGTGGCTTTGTGCTTGGGCATGGCTCATTGCTTCAAAGACTACAAAAAGAAAAAAACATTGTTATTAGTTTTTTTTTCTGCGATGAATTAAAAGACATACAAAATGATACTTTGTAATTCAACATAAGACAACTCACCACAGATGGTATTGACAATTGCGAGGGTGTTACCCTTCTCTGCAACCCTAATATCTCAAGGATTCCACCCTAAATCAGTTACAAGGATCAAATCATGAGATTTAAACAAATATGTATAAAATCAATTCCATTCATGATACATAAAAATTGATCATCAACACATTTTCTCATTGTGAATATATCGGGCATCGATGGAGATTCATTGGAAGGTGGAGTGTTCGACTGTACAACCTGATCCAAGGCAACATCTACTATGGAAGCCTCGGTGGATGATGCAGATGGAAATGGTGGTGGGGTAAGGTGGCATATGTGTTCATCCATTTTGTATGGATGTGATGGAAGAGGTGGTGCGGGTAGGTGGCCTGTGGGTGCATCCACTAAGGATGCATAGAATATGAAATATGGTGGGGATAGGTGGCGATGAACCCCCATGGGTTTATAAGTGATGGAATAACCCTTGGCTTGGAAACAGGTAACCCAAAATCCATGGTAGGGTGCACAAGGACTAGACTAGTACTGTAACTGGAGAAAAGATCAACAACCTACATACATATTAATAATAGTGCTATTAGTCGGGTGGCAGGTGCGAGCGGGGTTATTCTTGATTCGAGGGGAAATCCAGAAATAAATTTTGCATGGAGTTTGGGACAAGCGACTAATAATCAAGATGAAGAATATGCCCTTCTCAAAGGAGTGTAGTTAGCTAAGGGATTACAACTACAACAACTAACCATTGTGGGGGAGTCAAAGAATACCATTCAGATCCTAATCAAAGGGGTTTCTTCTAATGTTCAATCTAGAAATATTATAAAAACAATTCCAATTTGAAATTGCAGGTATTCCGAAGGTTTCATTTTTTCATGTTAAAAGGGAGAATAATTACTCGGCTGACTCACAAGCCAATATAGCAGTTTCAATCCCAAAAGAATACATACGTGTAAATGGTAATTTGTCCCATCATCAAAGTGCATAATAAATGAGCCACATGATTCAAATTTTTCATGTCTCACGAGTGTCAAGTCACAATCCGCGTGACGTCACAAAAGGGCAAACTCCCATGGATTACCACCTCCAATTTTATGGTTTCTCTCTTGATTTCTACATCGTGCATTCTTAGCTCATGTAAGGCGGGATTCTCGGGACATGGTACATGCCAATTAGGATGGAAGGGAGTCAAATACAATGGATTTAGAGTTAGATGTTAGTTCAGTGCATTCTCCACATTTGATCCAGGTGGATATTGGTAGCAACCCACCTATTTCAACTAAATCCTTTTGACAGTTTTAGTTCAACACGTTCTTCTATGATTCTTTGTAATTGTGGGTTCTACACTTTTGGGGTTGTCTCAAGCCCTACACAGCTTCCAGGTGGAGATTGGTGGCTTCCCACCTAATCCAACTGGCTTAGTTTGGAATTTTTCATGTCAATACATATTTTTGTACTTCTAGGGTCGTTTTGAAGCCCTAGACAGTGTTTTTTTGGCTTGCCATAGTCAAACTGTAGACGGTGTCAAATTTTGATGACATAATGTGTAATTCTCGAAAATGCCTTTCCAATGGGATATCACCCGCCTAAAATAGAGATTGTTGTTGGGCTCGAGATATGATCAATTTTATGACAGTTATTAAATACTTTTACCGAATGTACATATGTGTTTTTCATGTTTTGGAGAAGCTTTTTGAAGAATTTTGTGCTAAAACAGTATGATCTACACAAGGTATGTATGATTCATGTTTAATGTTGATATTGAGTATAATTCATCATGTTTTTATGTTTCCAAGGATCTAATTCATGTTTTTTGGTGTTAAAGGGCAAAAACGCATCACGTTTATGCTTCTGGCACTCCTTCCAGTACTCGATCCGGTACCCGGTCCGACACTTCGTCCAACACTGCGTCTTGCACAAAAATGGTGGGCGATTTGGCGGTTATGGTATTGGCGGCCAATGTTGGGTGAATCAGGAACATGGGTTTTTCTTGTGCTTGCCCCCTCCAGCTACTGAACCCTTGACAACTCAATTTAAGTTGTTAAGTAGGGTGATTATTGGCTCGCTCTATTTTGGCAGTTAGGGCACCATTAATGTAATTTGTCAAATTTAGAATTGGTTCGACCCTCCTGTGGTCGACCGCTTGGTCTATAAATATTATAAATACCACTGTGGTGGTCAGATAGAAGTTAAGCAGTCGAAGTATCAGTGTGATAGAGAAAAACACGATTTTACTCTGTTTTTCCATTTTTCATTGCCAGATTATATAAAAACTCTGTTTTTGAGTTTTCATGGTGAAATCGAATTGTTCAGTTCGTGGTGTGCTTTTAGGAAGTGACCATGACTTGTTGGGGGGGGCACCAACAGTCTGGTAACTGTTCTTTAAATTGTTTATGCATTTTATAGTTTAGTTGTCTCTTTCATTTCCTGTACATGCATTATTATTTTGTTAATTAATTTGTTGTTGAAGTTTAATTGTCTTAACTCTCCTTTGCAGGTTAGTATGAAGAATTGTGTTAGTATGTGTTAATCTTGTAGTTAAGAACGAATTTGCAAATTCCTAGACTAACCTCGTGTGCAATTAGATGCTAGATTGTATCTTATTTATGCTGTTAGAATTAAATTTAAAACATAGTTTTAAATAGAGTAGAACAGAGTTTTAATTTGAGTTTTCTTTAACAAGGATTTGATGGATGGATAGGATTAATTTCTGTTTTTAATTATAGATTGCTTATTTCATTTTTATGTAGATCTTGCTTACTTACTTGTTGGCTAATGTATTTGGTAGTTTACTTTTTAATGTCATGTTTTAATTTATGTTCTTAATCATTTTCTTATTGTAGTTTGAATTGTTAGAATAGATATAGCATAGTTTCATTTCATGTAATTTCTTTCCTAGAATTAGATTGCAATTATATTTCTTAGTTAATGATTGAATTTAATTATGAAGTTTGTTTACATAGCATAGAAGTACAATTATGATCTCGTTATATTGTTGATGGTTAATAAATGAACATGCAGGGTAATTAACATTGTTTCCGTAATGGCTAAATTCTCATTGGATTGTTTAATCCATACCTTTCACTTTGTTATTGAGATCAGTGTTGAGATTATACCGCTTGAATTATCCTTTGTTGTCAAGTGCCATTGAGATATCATATGACACTGGAGACATTCACACAACCACCAACACTATATTTGAGTTTTCATAGGTTAAAAGATAGTTTCTTTCTTTTGTAGATCAAAAGATAGTTTCTTGCTTTTGTAGATCATAAGATATAGTTTCTTGCTTTCATAGTTGAGAATATAGTTCTATTGATGTTGTAGGATAGATAATCTTTTGCTTTGATAGGTTAGAGAG
>JASDQU010192603.1:0-19820 GCA_032191745.1 Picea mariana | reverse complement strand
TTTCCAAGTCTAGATTTGGATTTTCCCTTCCTAGAATTCCCACGGTTCCCTGAGCCCTTTCCTCTATCCTTTTGTCTTCCCCTGTTCTCCATGTTCAACGCATTACCTGATGTCTCACCTGTGCTTTTCCATCGCATTTCCTCACTAAGGATAACACCAACAACATCATCAAATTTTAAAGTATTTGAACCAGAGACAAAGTTACTTACAACCATGACCAAGTTGTTCCAACTTTCTAGCAATGAGCACAAGATTAGAAGAGCCCTAACCTCATCATCAAAGTCCACTTTTACAGAACTTAGTTGATTAGTAACCTTATTAAATTCATTTAAATGATCTACAACATACCCACCTTTTGACATCTTCATATTAAATAATCTCTTCATTAGAAATACCTTATTGGGCGCTGAGGGTTTTTCATACAATTTGGCCAATGTGTCCATCAAACCCTTCGTTGTCTTTTCTTTGGAAATATTGAAAGCCACTGACGCTGCTAGGCTCAGCCGTATCGTTCCTAGAGCCTTTCTGTCAAGAATCTCCCATTCTTCGTCCTTCATGGCCATCGGCTTCTTTGCTACTCCACCCAATGGTAGGAATAGATCCTTCTGATATAAATAATCTTCCATCTACATCTTCCATAACTGGTAGTTTTGGCCATTAAATTTCTCGACGCTAAACTTTCCATCTTCCGACATTGCTCCCACTCGAACCAGGAACCCTCTTTTCCTACGAGTTGCCTTTCGCTCTGATACCAGTTGTTACAAAAATAGGACTATGGAGCAATAAAATAAAACAAATGTGGAAACAAAACACAGAAGATACACAATACAATAGAGACATAGATTTACGTGGTTCACCCAGTGTGGGCTACGTCCACCAGAGAAATTGCCAGGTCCTTCCTTTATTATTATCTAACATATGAAGGGATACAACCTACAACAAACCTGCTATAACTTCCTCTTCTTTCTCTCACAGTCTCCTATCTCAGAATATAATATTCACCATCAACCATAGCCACAACACATTTCCCTCATAAAAGAGGGTTTCCTTCTAGGGAAAAAAACCCTAACATAATCTCTACCATTATATCTGCGACCTTATAATGAACGGTCTAGATTTACAATGAAATTACAATATACATTTACAAGGAAAATTTTCCTTTGGGGGCTTCACCCCTGAACCCCCGCTGGGGGCCCGCTTGCCCCCAAACCCCGCAGAGGGGGTACCCCCCCTCTACACTCCCCCATGTGGAAGAGTGCACATACTTCTGGGGTGTAAATACTTCATGGGGTATAAACACAGCTGAAAGCAAGGACCTCTGAATCAGGAAGATAATCAGGCTCCACAACCAACATTGGGTCCTTTCCATCAAACTTCCTCATATCGATCTTAGGAACGTGGTTGGTATTCATCCCAAAGTTGGAGTTTCTCCATTCTTGATTCACCTTCCTTGTGTCCTCATCAAGAATTTCATGGGATACATTTTCACTTTCAGGTGTCCTCTCTATTAGGAAATTTTTCAATCCTTCCATGATCTTTGTTGGTGAAATTATTTGCATAATATATTACCAAACATAAATTATCAACTGGGATTCATAATCAAAAGAGTTGATGCACTATATGTGATGATAATAGATAGGTTCCTATGTCATTTTAGTATAATTTAGATAAGAAAAACAACAATAACAAAACACTCTATTTTCAAAGATAACACTCTTCACACAATTCAGAAATTAGAAAGAAAAACTTGCAATCATGCACTCAAAAGATTTTGCACAGATAATGCCTTGCCCATTTACAAGCTCATGAAGTGGAAAGATAGACTTTGAATTAGTTATCTATAGCTTCTACTCTTAACAACAACTAGCAATCAAATCTAGGCACACTTCAACAATACAACTCCAAACTTAGAAGGGAAAAATGATAAAAAAACTTCTCAAGCAAACAATGAATCAAAATGTTCTTTTTTAGGTGACAAATCTGTTCATTAGAGGCTCATGAAATGAAAAGATGAACTTAAGATCTATCTCCTAGAGAAACTAAACTAGCAAGTGGGATGTTCCATTAAATCTCATGCATGGTGAAATATGGAGATCCAATTGTTCCTGCATTACCACACTTTGCAACAAATTCGAATAGTGAAATCAAACAAAATATCATGAAATCAAAATAACAAATACATGAAATGAAAATCTACACTAACAATTTACAATAATATTACCAAGCTGGATCGGTGGCCCTTTCCGATGACAACATGGAAGTTTTTAGATCACCAGATGTTAACTTATAAGAGAGACAAAATCACTGAATTCAATCTTGCATTAATCTCCAACAAGTAGGTTTACAAAAAGAGTCTTTTCATGAATCCATTTTACATCATAACAATTCTCTTTTAAGAACCATTCTTACATCATGATAATTCCTCTCTACTCAGACCTATGAGGTCTTATTTATACATAAAATCCATGGAGGATTGGATGAAACCGAATCCCCAAACTAAGAAAACAATTTTTACGATTTTAGGATAAATCCCAAAAATCTGTGTTTTTTAACAATTTGGGCAGATTCGAGTTAGTACCCCACCCATATCTCCCAAAACAATTCTAATTTTGAAAACTGGCCCACTTTATACTCAATTTGTTATATTCTAGACAAAGCCCATGTTTTAGAATTTCTAGATCTGATACCATATGCACGAAAATTGAGGCGCAAGTTGGCAGTTTGAGTTTTTTTGATAATTTTGGCAGAATCATTCCCCCTGCGCTGGAGGTCCACACGTGTGAGCTCGGTGAATTCTGACCCACATGTCCTCATGAAAACATCTTTTTGGACAAAACCCATGTGCCCGATTTTCCTCTAGAAGCTTTATAAAATTTTGAATTATTTCTAGTACCGGATTAGCACAGGTTGGTACCAGAATAGATGGGATACCAGATCATGCTGCTTTATAGTCAAAGTGATTAGTATCATACATAGTCAAACATTTAATCGAATTAACTCAATAAAACTAAACAAATCATGCTTTAATCATAAGTTACCTCTTATGCACGTGAACAAGGTCATCGAGTGTATCATGGAGGAAACAGTCAATTAGATACACATGGAATATGTAAAATAGGCTCAGATAGAAGGTAATATAGGGCATTAGAAGTGTCAAAATGGGGACTCAACAATCTCCCCTTTTAAAGTGTCCATCTTAGTATTTATTGCCTCGAACTTAGATTCTGTTGAATCCATCATCTCTTGTAGTTCATCTTTTGTTACTGTCTTCTTTTGTAAATAATTTATGTCCCTATGCATTTCTTCACCTTCATCAAGAGTCCAAGTAGGATTGTCTGGAGGCTTATTTGGTGTAGAAGTTCCCTTTTTTGGTGGCATGTTGGACAAGTATCACTTTAAACCTTGATTTTAAGGTGGTTTTGCTAGACAATCTGATAAAAAATTATTCTCTTCAATGTCACAGGTCTGATAAAAATTGGATGTGTCAAGTGGAATTTACGGTAAATTCCCCACAACTTGTTGTTTTTTGGCCTTTCTAGGAGATCTCACTTGTATAGCGTGCCCCACACAAAATAATTGATATAAAATTATGAAACTCATACCAGAACTACTACAGTCTGTCCACTATCCAATTCAATTGGTCTCACTCAATTTGGATACTCTAGGAAGAATTTATGATTGTTTTACTCGGAACACCTTCTTGAGACTAGTCAATAGGACTAGTCAGATACCCTATCTTCCACAAGGTGTATCTACAAATTTACAATGACCCAGAATCTACAATTGCTATCACATATAACTTACTAATTTCTGAGCTCCGGTGTTTAGGGTCTGAAACATTACAAAAAACATTTTATAGAGAAAATTCTACAATGACTCAATTCAGGATGATTACAGAACCCTATATTACAAAGTGTATCTCCGCAAGTATAAGGCCTCAGGAGCTGAATTTTTAACCCAATGTACCTTGATCTATATACTAAATATCGTCCAATCCGTTCCTTCTGAATCACTGTAGAAAACAGTTTATCTCAAAAATTCCATGGTGTCTCATATGTAGCAGCGAAACCCCAAGACTTTGAGCTTTGATACCATATGTTAAGAACCAAATATCAATATAGCATAGAAAAACCTCAGAATAAGTACTCAATGCCTTGAATACGAGATAATTTCAAATAATAAGCCTCTTCGAGGGAGCAACCTACTTTTACCCCACATAAATGTTCAAGTACAAGATGATTCCAAATGAAAATGTCTCCTTGGTATATATATGAGACTAGGAGGTATAATTACAACTAATGGAATAAAGATGACATAAATAAAATAGCATTACTAATGTAATATGCCCCAATTAAGGGGTAATAATCCAATATTAGGGCTTAACACTACTTCTAATCTAATCTATCCTAGCTAGGAGCATACTAAAGTAACCAACGAGTTGTAAATGAAACCAGATTGTTCATAAAATTCCACACAGGTAGCTGAAATAGAAGAGAAGAACCAGAAACAAGTGCATGCAAATATATACAACTAGAACAATCTAAATTATATCAATTCATACATTAACAACTCAACAATCTTACGACTTAAATATATATGAGAGAATATTCAAGACTGCAAAATAACATAGAGTACATAAGATTAATCCATAAGAAAGAAAGCATTCTTATAGTCCATGCAAACAACATACATTTCCACTCGAAATAATTCACAACAAATATAGCTTCACACACAAGTGTTCCTTCTTAAGAAAACTATCCCTGAGGGATTCTCAATATTTATTAACAAAGTATAAGTTCTTGAATTAGTTCTTGGGTCTATACATTGCTTGAAAATCCAAAACTCCCTTCAAAATGAGTCTCTACTCTTTCTTATACAATTCTTAGTAATATCTAAGTGACTCTTTTCCTTCCTCTTGAAAAGGCTATTAAAAAAAGGGTTCAGTTTCCTATTTCCTAGCGATAAGTGTACACTAAAAACAAAATTAAGGTAGGTTGAGAAAAGAAAAAATTGGAAAAATAACACTTTTCAGTTTTCTATTTAGTCTTATTCAAGGATTCGTGTCCTTGAGATATAGTATCCACACTTCTAGTTGATCATATAATGATATTATCCTTTTTTATAGTATCTCTTCAAGTCTAGCAGTGTGCATGGTGGTGTTGTCTTCTACAACTTACATATCTTTATATAGAGTGACCATGAATGCTTGGATCATGTTGTGGATTCTGGTCCATTGAACAATGTGTTGTTCTATGAGGTCCATGGTTACTTTAGTAGCTTCCTCAGTAATATCTCACCTTTGATTGGTGTTGAAGTAATGATGTATTTGACCTTTGAATACTTATTTGGTGGGTTGATTGGTCCCATAAACTCAACAACCCATTTCTCAAATGCTTGAAGTTCTCTAATTGGATAAAGGGGTAATTCATGTCTATGTAATGGCTTCCCTACCCTTTGTCAGGTATCATAAGATCTAGCATAATATTTATCATCTTTAAATAACATAGCCCACCATAATCCATCTTGAAGCACCTTCTGTGCAGTATCTTCACCTCCAACATGTCCTCCCACAACTCCATTGTGTCATTCCGACGGGATATATTTCATTTCATGGTTCAAGACACATATCCTGAGGATGTTGTCTAGTCCCAATTTGTAAAGTTTTCCCGCAATCAGCTGATAGTCTGTTGCTCGAACCAACATATGTCATTCTTGGGTTGTGGAGTTAGTTTCTAGGAAGGTCCCTATACTGAGGAAGAAACAATGTCTTCAAGATACTCTGGTATGACCTCAATTCTGAATAGGTCCGCATCTGGGAGCTGATCATCCACTGCCCCACCACTTTATCCTGATTCCAACTTGGAAAGGTGATCTGGACCTGCATTGCAACTTCTAGGTTTGACAATTAAATCGAATGAAAAATCTTGAAAGAGAAGTAGCCACCTACAAATACTTCCTTCAAGTATTGGTTTATTGACTAGGTACTTTGACGTAGAGTGGTTAGTAAAAAACTTGAAACGAGAGCCCAACAAATAGTGTCTAAATTTTTGTATTGCATAAATCATAGCTATCCCTTCCCTTTCGGTGGTTGTGTAGTTGCGTTTATCTTGCGAAATATTTCTGCTGGAAAAATAGATAGGGTGGTCCATATTTCCTTCCCTTGGTTGCGCTAAAATGTCTTTCGGGGTGATTCCTGATGCATCCACATGTACATGGAATTCAATTTCCCAATTGGGGAATATAAATATAGGTGCAGTACTTAGTTTTTGTTTGAGTATGTCAAACGCTTTGTCACATTTTGGTGTCCACCAGAATATTTCAGAGTTCTTCAAATTTTTTTCTAAAGGTGTGGTGATAGATGCATATCTTCTGATGAACCTATAATAATATCATGTATGTCCTAGTGCCAAGAGAAACAACTTAGCACTTGTAGGTGATGGCATGTTTACAATGACCGCAACTTTAGTTGGGTCTACGAGGAATCCTTCCTGACATACAATATGTCTTAGTAGATTTCCATGTGGTACATAGAAGATGCACTTCCTTAGGTTCAGAGATATCTGCAATTCAGAAAATCTATCAAACATTAAACAAAGTATCCCTACATGTTCCTTTAACCCGATTTATATTGTCCAATCGTCCATGTATACCTATAAAAACTTGTGGACGAACTCTCGAAATGATGCTATTATGATCCAGGAGAAGAATGTAGGGGCATTCTTTAATCCAAATGGCATTACGTTGTATGCAAATGTTCCTCGATCAGTTATGAATGTGGTCTTCTTATTCTCTTCCTCCGCAATTCCAACTTGGTGATATCCTAAGAATTTGTCTGTAAACGAATAAGACTATTTTCCCGCAACCTGATATAACACTTTGTCACTGAAAGGTGTTATAAATGGATCATGCACACATGCATAATTCATATTTTTGTAGCCCACACAGACCTGAATGTATTATGTATCCTTATTTCTCTGGATAAATATGGGGCTAATCCACTCTACTTATTCGTTTGGGAAAATAATTCCTTCTGCAAGCATTTTGTCTACTTCCTTCTTGACCTTTTCTTTTATTTTAAGATTAGGGTGGTATGGTTTGTGCTTCACAGGTTTTGAGTCTGGTTTTAACTCAATTTTCATTTCTCCCATGGCTCCTTTAATACCTTTTAGTTCTGAGAACATCTTTGGGAACCGGTCTTCATACTCCCGCAACAAGCTGTGGACTTCATTCATAGTCTGCTCATCTGAGTAATCTCTTATGGAAGCTATCTTAGGATGCTCTGTACTCCCTATATTAAATTTTCACAACTTTAGTGGATGGCTATAGGAGCTACAAGTGTGACTAGGTATAGTATCTTGAATCTCTCTAATGCCTTTTTTTTCTTTAATAGTTAAGTTTCTAAGTTCTTCTCAGTCACCAGAATTTTCCAAGTCTTTATCAACATTACAACAAGCTACATGTACTCATCAGATTCGTGACTCAGACTAGACTGAATTAATTGAAATTTCTCATCACATCTAGGCTTGATCTCTATTTTCAAACATCAGTAAAAATCATTTCTCAGATTCTTTGAAGGACTATGTTGACTTCGGGGTACTTGTGAATGAGAAGTCCTTGCAAAATTGGTCTTGTAAGATATGCCAACAGGTTGTTTGTCTTTTGGTATCTTCATGTATGTACCAAGATTTTGGGATTGGACCCGATGAGTGGAGAGATACCTGAACCCATAGGTGAGAGGGTACTTCCACAACTTTCCATTGTTTTAAACAGTGCATAATATGCACTTTGGGGTCAGACTGTCCATCGAACAATTGCATATCTTGAAAATCTATATGCATCTCTTCTTTCAGTTGATCCCTACTTTGGAATCGACATAGGATAGCTTGCTTCACATATCCCCACTCCATAATCAAGGCTCTATGAGTGGCCCACCATCTATTGGGGCTATCCTGCAAGGCTAAGTCTAGAACTGAGATCCTTTGATCCGCCACTATTTTCTCTTCCATGTTGGTAATTAAATTGTCTACCTCTAAGGTTCCATCATATGTTGGGTTTTCCCTAACCTCGGTTCCAATCCATCTTGTTGTTGTGATAGTTGCGCATCATCTTGAGAATATTTCATATGAACCTTGCTGCCAACTGTCAAATTATAATTACAAATCCTTGTCAACAGATTGTATGCTTCTCCAACTTACTGATCCATTTGTAGTGGGATTTATGTAATCCAGTCTTGCTCATGTTGTTATGGTGTATAATTGGTCAATAACATCTGATTCCATATTGTTATCCATTGGTTCAGTGTATCTAGGCCCTAAATACGGATCTAAGGGCTGAACCACTTTTATCCCATATTCTTCAAACGTCATGGTGTCCTTCTTTAAATAAATGATAAGATATCTTTCATACGCCCAATCAATTATGAGTAGAGAAGGGTAGGGATCCTTATCTCCCATGATTTCAATTACTTCAAAATCGGTTGTGTTTTTAACTCCTGCAATATTTATTTATACATTTTCCAGCCTTCCTACTGGGAAAATGCAGTATTGGTTCGCCATTCTCAACTAGACGGGGGACTACACTAACTGAGGTTTTCCCAAAGCTTCCCGGGTCTTTTTGGGTAGGTCGTTGACATCAGATCCCAAATCTAGCATGACATATTTAATTTTAAAATCATCTAGTTGGGATTCTAACCTAAATTATTTTCATGTCTGCACCTTTCTTCTTTGTATTCTCTGGGTACTCTTCTCAGGGAGGTTGGTTGTTATAATAGCTTTCGTGGTTCCTTCTTTTCCCAAAATTAGGTACAAGGTGTTGCACAACTTCTCCGTAAGTTGGTCATCCCCGAGGAGATCGAATAACAATTGAAACAAAAGATTGATTACATTTTGAGACTGTTCAGGGTGTCTCTTTGGAATCACAGAGTTTCTAGGTGTCGGTGGTGATGTAGGGGCTTGCACAAGTTTAGGTTGAAAGGTGAATCTAGGGGAATTATCTACTATTTATGGAGCAAGTATATTATTAAATATTTCGATTGCATCTTTGAAGAATAGTTTTTGTTTTAGAGAGTCATACCTATCATCCTTGGGAGATGCTTTCTCAATCTTGGGCTCGTTGTTTTCATCTACCCCAATTTTTTCTCCTCTACGATTAATGATGTTGATATTTGGTAGATATCCCTCGATATAGTTTTTCAATTATGATCCTCTGAAGTTATCTCCTCATTGACGAACCCGATCTTCCCATTTTATGATCAGTTATGGGCAGTCTTCGGTTACATTCCCATTAGTTCTGCAGTGAGAGCACCATGGTCGTCTTGGGTGAGGGAAGTCTCTAGCCAAGTGACCTTGTTTATCACAGTTGTAACATCTTCCCAGTCCTCTTCCTCCATTTATTCCTCCTCTGAATCCACCCCCACCTCCATGGCCTCTTCTAGGTCCTTGGGGAGTTTTGTTTATTCTGAATGTTGTCCTATCTAATATGTTGGCAAGAGCGTCTAACGCTCTACATTGGTTTGTAACATGTGTTGTAGATGCGCAGAACTTGCAATGTATTTTATTGGGTGTAGTCACATACTTATGCAAGATAGGACACTGCCTCGACGCATGCCCATGTGTTTGAAAAATCTCATAATAATTAGCTACTTGAGATGTTTGCTTGCCTAGAAAGGCATGTTATAACATTGGTGCATGGAATTGTGGAGTCACAGATACCTATGAAACTCCTCTCATTGGTCATGGAGAGGGTCCCATTGGATTGTGAGGAGTCCCATTCCCCTCATGCATGAACATTCATTTTCCATATGCCCCTCTTTGTAGCATCCTGTGTACCAAACCTGAGGTTGTCCTAGTCTTGGTATAATTAATCCTTGAATTTTCTTCGTTAGTGCCAATATTTGTCCCTAGAGTTGCGAAAAATTTGTGTCCACAAGAGGTCTGGTCACTCTTAGACTCCCTGGATAACCTTCTATGGATTCAATCTTCATCTACTGTTCCAAGGCATCTGTTAAGGTGGATATCCATTGTTGTGTTAGAGGAATTCTCATCAGAGGTATTAGTCCTTGAATGTACCATTCCCTCTGGCGATATTCATGAATTGGACATGCTAACCTCCCAATAGTGTCTTTAAATTTTTTACTATACTCCCAGGAAGATTCTCCTTCCCTTTGTTGAATCTATTGCAACTAAGAGAGAGATTGTTTCTCTGGCTGAGTCAGTTTGAATTCGTCGATGAACTTCAAACAAACTTGGGAAAGGGTGAAAGCTTGTCCTTGCACCCCTCGTTCCATATCCTTCATGTACCATTTGAGGGCACGACCCCTCAAGGTATTCTGAAACTATACTAACTTATTTTCATCGAGATTCCCTCTATATATCCAGATGGATTCACATAGGAACCAATGTTTCTCTATGTCCTCGTCCCCTTTAACCCATAATTCTAGGTATCGGGCAATCGAGCCTCCTGTATTTCCAGCCATTCTAGGTCTTACTTTTGCAATATGCCATGGGATCCCAATAACCTCCCAGTGTTTACACTTACAAAATGTGACTGACTGACTGAATTCGATGGACTAAAACTAGCATAAGTATGTGGTATACACCTTATCATGGGTATAGAGGGCACCTAGGGAATAAGTGATTTGGAGTTGGTTCCACTGACTTCTGGGTGGGTTTCTTTGATTTGGGTGGCCTCATTTTCTTCCTTTGGAGCATCCTTCTTGGCATAATTCTCGATATTTCCTGATATCGAGGTTGAATCTTCTCGGGCTAATGCAAGATCCATACCTACTTCATCTTCCCTTCCTTCTACACACTCCTCTTCTTTTCCACCCACCTAGGGACTCCTTTCTCTTTGTGACTCCCTATGCTATAGTCTTAGACTGGCCATTCTTTCTTGTATTATTACCTTCCTCAACTCTTCCTTCTTTCTTTCATCTATTCCTCTTGATCTGATTTATTTCTAAAACACCTCGGATTGCTTTGTTGCTTTCTTTACCTTTCCATGCCACCACTTATCAATTATGGATTCTCTCCTCAAGGATCGCTCGTTTCTTGTGTTCTTTTATTGATATTCCCCAATCTATAAAAAAAAAAAACTTCCCCTTATTAGTTCATGATTCTACCCCAAAGTCACCCTACCCCAAGCGCAGGTGTTTAGGATGGCATCTCAGCTGAGGGAATAGTAAACATACCCTCCTCCATCAAGAATGCTTTGATACACAAAGGAATTTCTCTCAACAGTCTCCCACGTGCACATTTCTTGAAAATCGCTTCCTCCCATGAAAAATATTGGTGATTCTCAGCTGTGAATTCAATGATATACCCTTCCAGAGTTGTGTTAACCTAGAAATAAATTTCTTGCGTAATTTGGTGATCCAACCGTTGAAGTGTTACGATCTTATCTGTGTCCCAAGTACATGTCTTCTTGAGGATTTATTTGAATTCTGGAGCTTCCTGTAGACAATATACGTAATGGAACAATTCTTTTGGGAATTTTACCCAAAATATCTCATACTGGTCACTCGATCTTTTTGAATAAAAGACAATGTCTCTTGTAGCGTTCACGCTTTTACCTCACAACTTTGCTTCCTTCCATATAAAGGCATCACACTTTCATTCCCACCATTGTCAAATATCATATCTATATATCTGCAAAAGAATTCTTCTTATAGGTTCCCTTTTAAAGCACATGTACTTGCAAAAGAATGATTTTGTTGGCGCAAAAGTGACTAGGCCATGGTCCTTCTCAGGTTACCAACAAAAGGTACCGATGCAGTCTAGTGTGCTGACATTTTCATATTTTCGAGAGGGAAGAAGTCTCACCTGAAGCGTAACCGAGACAAATAGGAGAGGGAAGGGTAAGGATAATTCTTAGATAGATCTCTGAAGTATCAAGATTCATATTATTCATGCACAAGATAGTTTAAACTTGTTGCAGTTCTAAACATTTCCTAACTGAGAATGGAGAAATAGAGTTGCGTCGACACTCATATGAAAGGTATAATAATTTAAGAATACCAAAAATAAAATATAACATAGCATACATTCAATAGAATCAAAAGTCTAAATACACAAGATATTTTCAAAATAATTGGGTATTCCAATGTATTATCATATAACTGGTCTCTTCTCAGAATACAAGATCATCTTGAGTTATATATACAATTGGTCATGCCAACTATAATCATCAAGGGATTTTCCTCTACCGCAAGACAAGGTTATCTTAGCCCCTTTCTCTTTTCAACCCTACAGTATTACATGACTCTATTACATTAGCATTTTGGTTCCTAACCTAGATCTCAGGATTTAGCTAGGCTAACAACAATAGTAATTCGAACTAGAATCAGACTTGGAATCAACCTTTCCCAACTTGTCTAAGTTCAACCATGACTAGAAACCATCAACCTCCTTACAATCATATATTGATCCCATATCTATAACCTGATTCAGGATTTTTGGTTTAGAACTTGAGAGTTCTCTCTTCTTCTTGATTCGGTTGCAACCTCTTTCTTCAAAATTGGTGTTACGTTGTCCTTCCAACCATTTTTTGTTATAACTGTTTCTTGTTGTGCATTCCATTTTCTCTTTTTTTTTTTCTTTCTTTTGGTCATTTGTTCATCTCTGAAACATATTTTACAAATTATATTCATCAAAACGAAGCTCTGAAGTAACTTAAACAACTTTTTTTCATCATAAAGAAGGGCCCGACATTCATCACGTGAAATGACTGGCTAGAAGTGTCGGGTCTGTAGATACAGAATAATGTCTCCATACCACGGATTGAACGCACTAATGAGGAACAATGATTCATCAGGAAGGGAATCACTGAGCTCAATATTCTCATCAGTATGGGGAGGGTCACAAATTATTTTCACAAAAACCAACGATTTCTTAGATTTGGATTTGCAAAACTCAAGATCAAATTCTTGGAGAATGACGATCCATTTGGAATATTTTCCCCCAAGTACTTGACGAGACAATATGTGATACATGGGGTTCTAGTTAGCAATGACCATGGTAGTGTGAAGAAAAATATAGTGGTGAAAACTTTGGACAACAATGACTTCTTCCAAAGCCAACTTTTCAACATTTGAATAATAGAGTTCATGACCTAAAAGGCTCTTACTTAAATAGTAGATCACATGTTCAGCCTCGTCATCATCCTCTTGTACCAACACCATGGAAATAATTGAAGAAGAGGCAACCAAATAAAGGATGTAATCTTTCGCATAGTTGGGGGGATGTAACATCGGTGTATTCATTAAATAATTCTTGAGATCATCAAATGAGAGTTGAGAAGTGGCATCCCAAAGGAAAGGGGCATCTTTCTACAACAATCTCATGAATCCTTTAGTAATTTTGGCATAATTACATATAAAACGACAGAGAAATTTTTCCTTTCCTTTCCAACTTTGTAGTTGGGTAATATGGTTGGGAGGAGGTAAAGAAAGAATGGATTTGAAATTTAATGGATTCACCCTAATCCCATATTTGGACACTACGAAGTCGAGGATTATCCCCGATTCAACAACAAAATGTATTTATGGGGGTTCAAACATATGTTTTAAAACCTACATCTAAGAAATATTTCCCTTACATGACCAATATGATCTCGTCAACAAGCTGAGTGAGTTGGCAAGTCATTGATATAAGGTTCAACAATATGTTTGATGTCGTGAAAAGCATATGACATAACCCACTAAAACGTGGCTCCAACATTTCTAAGTCCAAAAGGTAATTTTCGATAGGAGAAAGTCCCCCATGGGAATATCAAGGTTGTTTTGTGTTGATCAGCAGGTAAAATATCAATATGTTTATAGCCAAAAAATCCATCCATAAAAGCAAAAATGACACTTCCGATGCAATTATTGTAATTTGGTCGATAAAGGGCGTAGGGTAATTGTCCTTTGGAAAAACCTTATTTAGATCCATATAATCGACACAAACATGGATTTTCCCTTGTTTCTTGGAAACCGGAACAATGTTAGAAACCTATTCGATCAAAGGTATGGGATAAATAAAACCATACTTTAGTAACTTTTCTACTTCTGCCTTGATTGTTGCAGTTTTCTTGGGATGAACCAAGAGAAGTTTATGTCTGATAGGTTTAACTCTAGGGTAAGTTTTGATTTCATTCACAACAATCAAAGGATCGATCCATGAAATTTATTCATAGTTCCAGGAGAATATGTCGCGGAATTATTTAAACAAGGTGGTCTAAGTTTCAATCTCTTCAGTTGAACAATTGGCACATAGTTGTATGTTTTCCATAATACCTTATTTTGTGGATATGTCAACACTAATTGTTTGAGATATGTTTCCCACATTTCCCTTAGAGATTGTATCCTAAGTGAGTATCGAATATTGGGGAGTGTTGACGATATCGGTGCGAAAGATAGATGAAATATATTTCTCAATTTCATCCAGACTGAGAAAAAAGGATGAACAATGGTGGTCGTCATCCCATGGTGCCTCCTCGATACTAATCACTTCCATAATGGATTCATCGGATAAAAAAATCGATAGGATGTGATTGAAAGTGGAGGATAGGGAATCTAACCAAGATGGTAGCGAATAGGAATTAGATGCCAAAAAATTTTGGTTTTTAGGTGAAGGAGAGGTAGATTGAATTCTGTTGTACTTGGCCTCTACAGGACTAAGTGGCATAATTTCACCTAGTGAATCAAATTCTAAGGGACTAGGTACTATCCATGGATCAAATGTTTCGGGGGACTGATGTACCATAGTTGAAATCATATTAACCATTGCAATATGTTGCGTAGTTATAGGAAAATGTGTGGGGAAAGTGCCCATGAGAGAAGAATATTTCAGTAGACCTACCCCTACACTTTCATAAGTAATATTTGAATACCCCAATATTGGAATATTGTTGGTTGTTTGAGTGTGAGCATCAATGGTGCAGTAATCTAACTGATCGATGGTCACTATTTTTCCTTGATGAGGAAATTGGACACATCGAAAGACTGATGAAGTGGAAAAATTCATAGGATAGAACCAACTTGTTCATAGAAACAAGTTATAATAGATGGGAGCGTCGAATACTTCTACATCGACAGAAACAATTTCCCCCTCTAGTTGAACAACTAAGGATTGTAGCAATCCATGAGGTTGGAAACCTATTCCATCAAATTATTTTAACATGGTGAAAGATTGATTAATACGAGATGATTTAAGGCCTTTCCAGCAAGCTAAGGACATGACACATGTTGAGGCTCCCTCCTCTAATATCATGCGATGAATATTTTGATTATGGACAATGACATCAATTTGGAAAGCAAGTTGGTGAGAGAGTCGTGATTTAAAATTATCCATATTGAACATGATATTATTTGAAGACTCGGGATATATAGCTCTGATAGTTGCCAAGAGAGTTATACATTGGTTAGGGCAGTGTTATAGAACTTCAAGAGATGACATGGAACAAGGTGATTGGGCCAAATACTCAACAATTTTGTAGTTTTGGGAAGCACGAGAGCTAGGATTAAAAGCCTACTTTTTTATTGTTCTCTTGGGTGGATATAATATAGATTCAAAAATTGGTTTCTCAATCTGGCGAGGTCCAGATGGAGGGGTAACTGAAGTGGAATATGGATCCATCACCATTCTATTAGTTACACTTTCCTTACTAGGTTTACCTGGTGGTGTGTCATATGTCATAGTGTGAGTGGTCAAATATACACCATTCAACATATAAATTTGTGCACTCAATGAATCATCCTCGTTAGGAAGATGACCTAGGTTTCCTCCTTGCAGAGGTGCAAGATTTTTTGCGACCAGTGAGTGCTGTTGTGAAAAAGGATGTGTCAAGACAACGGGTTGAGAATTTTCTTTAAATAATTTAACAAATTATTCTCGGTGGGGATAGTGTCATGTGGAATGATCTTGAACACATATGAGACATGGAAATTGTGGTTTGCATGTGGTTTCTTTTCAATAGCGGGTTGTTTTGCTTGTGTTTTTGTATTTTCAGTTTGATTATTATTCTTCTTGGGTTTATTTTTATTTTTCTTTTCCTCCCTGGATTGTGGTGGTGAAGCAGATTGGACTACGTTCACTTCAGATACTTTAGTAGGGGTGGAGTTTGATGAGGGTGGATTTTTCACTGTAGTCGAAGAAGTTATTGAATGATTGGTTGTACTAGTCAATTTCGAATTAGACTAGGTTATGACAGACTTGATAATTCCATCTGAATGAGCAGTGGAGGATGTTTTTGATGGATCAATTGATGTACGGGGAGCATTTGGGATAAATTCATACAAAGTACCAAATTGGGAATAAACCAGATCCAAATACTGGGCACAGGAAATGGCTTCCTCTTCTATGACTACACCACCCATGTCTACAACCCAATAAATAAGAGGTAATAGAGTTTTTGTGAACCATTCAGCGAACAACTTATTGGGAATGGTTTATTTAATAAACTCTCACCGTTGCCTCCATTCATGAATATGATCAGAAATATGTACATAGTTAGTATGACGAAGGAAGTCCAAGAGTTTCATGTTGGTTTTGTATATGATGGGAAATTGGAAGTGGGTGAGGAAATCCATGGAAAGTGAATTAAAATCTTGAAAAGTTATGCTTTGTAACTCAATGTACCATTTAGTCGTTGAACCCGCAAGTTTACAATGGAAAATATGAAAATGGATAGATTCATCCATGAGTGAGTTTGATGAACACCACAGATGAAACACCATGACGTGATTATTAGGGTCTTCTCTAAATTTACCGCCAAATTTTGGAATATCATAAGGTAATTTGGCTAGAATGACTGGCCAAAAAGGGGAGTGTAATATGTGATCATTTGTTAATATCAACATATACAATGGACTAAAGTGGATAACAACGGTAACTGTCAATTGGATTGAAGATGATATTGTTGTGGCATAGGAACAATAGTAAGACCGTAAATTAGTTGTGGTGGATAGTTGTATCCAGCAGGTCCTCTCATATGTTGTTGTTGTGGATTTTGACCAATGAAAGTGGGATTCGTTTGTTGAGGAATTTTCATAAATGGAGAAGGAAAACCCATTTGGACCTAGGGAGGATATCCAGTGTAACCCAAGGGAGGATATCCAACTTGACCTTGAGGTGGGTAACCAGGTTTCCCCTGAAGAAGGTAGTCAGGTTTTCCTTGAGGAGGATAAGTGATTTGACCCTAGGGAGGAAAGGATGATTTTCCTTGAGGACCCCAAGTGGGATTCATGACATTGGGAAGGGTTGTCCAGAATATAGTCTAGAAGGATTGGGATTAATGGTTCCTCCCTATGGGTTGGGATTTAAATATCCTCCCTGATGTAGTTAATTAAAAGGTCCTCCCTGGGGTGGTCCCTAGGATTGTTATGGGTTTTCAATAAAATAAGTTTGAAATTTTCCCCGTGCCATAGGTTGGGAAACAACTGGGATTTTTTCGGTGATTAGGGGTTTCCCCCCAATTGGGATTTGTCCACTGAACGATGGTTTCCCGCTAGTCGGTATTTTTCCAATGACAGAGTATTTCCCCCCAGTAGGGACTTGTCCTACAATCGGGGTTTTTTGTATGACATGGTTTTTCATTCTATAAATATCTTCTATGACATGGTTACGAAAAAGGTATAAATATCTTCCTTTTTCCATAGTTCATGATATGATTTTGATTGATTCTTCAGATAGTTAGGGATAAATAGGAAAGAACATGATTAATATGTCTCTTAGAGTTGTTATTGAAGTTTTATTAAATAGATTCTAAATTACGATTGGAATGGTTTGATTTTGTTGCAGAATTGGATAAATAGCTATCAAAGATAACCAAAGATATCTTGGCTATGCGCAAGCTATTGGAGGTTGAAGAATTTTTAGACGCAAAGAAGTTTTGAAGATAATGCATTTTCTATATTGTAACTTTATAATAGTAAAGAAATATTGAGGATCTTTCGATCCTCAGGATAGCTTGATTTACCAATACTATTGTAATATACAAGAGGCTAATAGATCCAGGAAAACCAGGAGAAAAAATGCATTCAAGTATTTAGATTCAGAAATGCTCTGTGCAAGCAATTTTTGTAAATGTTTCACCAGCAATGGAATCAATGAAAGTTTTGAGTGTTTCTATCATTTCTGTGTTCTGAGTTTCTCGTAGCAGTACTTCTGAAGACTAAGGGACAAGTCTGAAGGAGCTACTGTCTCATTCTGTAATTGTATTAGTTCAAAGTTTGATTTCTATTTTGTGATTCAGAGATCTCTATTACAATAGCCAAGGATAAATGCATAAGTGTGTTAATGATTTTATGATTGTTTGCGTATAGAAGACATACATTTCCCTCAAGTATTAATGATTGTCGTTATGATTTCCATTTCTGAAGTTGTTGCTTGACAATTCCTCACATTTCCATCCGCGCTGTTCCTTTTCCTTAGATTTACGATTGTTGTTCCTTTCGGTTATAGTTACAATAGTTGTTCCTTTCGGTTAAAGTTACAATAGTTGTTCCTTTCGGTAAAAGTTACATTAGTTGTCCCTTCCGACTAGATTACAATTGTTGTTTCTTTATGTAGATAGAGTAATTTGTTATTTCCTTTCCAGTAATCAGAATTCATAATTGATAGTTAATTCTACAATTCCTCACTTAGATTCAATTACTGCTTTTTAGTTAAGAGAATTCAATAGATTGATTAGTTCCTTTCCACTTTATAAGCATCTTAGTAATCGAATTTCAATTCCATTAGTTCTTAGAATCTTTGGTGAACACTTGAGGAAATTGATTGTTGATGAACTCAGATTTGTTTTAGCTACACGATTTTAGGCTACCTGCATAGACTTTGCTGATATTCTTGAGATAAAAGATGAATCTCTGGGTTGATAAATTAATGTTAAACTAAGGTTGTTTTTAGGACATCTTTAGACACCAACATTTTGGCGCTGTTGTTGAGGAGAATGTCAAAGGTAGCATAGGTTGTGTCTCTAGAGGACCAGGTATTGAAGACGGAAGGTAAGAACCTACGCAGGTAATAAGTAAAATTCTTATGCCAATGCTTACCTCCAGTTGACACTTAAGAGGCTTCGTAGGTGTTTTGTTTTGTTGAAATTTCTTTTGTTGTTGTGTGAAGTGTGTATGATTGGAAAGAAGGATCTTGAAAAAATAAAACCCCCACCAAAAATTACCAAAACCCAGGGTTCGGTGATCCTTGGAAGAAGCACTTTCATAGTCGAAATCATAAAAAACGGTGAATCTCAAGCTTCAGTTGGACCTAGGAAAGGACCTATCTGAATCCCTCAGGCAGTAGTTTCACCAACTATGGCCCACGCTGAGATTCATAGAAAAATTGAAGGGACTGAGCAGAGATTTTAGAATACAGATCTCCCACTGCTCAACCCCTTAGAAGAGGGAAGATCTAATAATATGGAGGAGGGAATAGGAGAAACTAGTGGGGTTGCCAAGACAGACCCACCATCACCACCTGACCCTGAATCTCCTGTGAAAGAAGAAGGCATATCCTAAATCCTAGATAAAGGGAGTGCAATCAAATTCCCTAGAGGACCAAATAATCAAATAGAATACCTGGATCAAGAACCTCCTGAAAATGTTTGGCACATTTTCGATCAAATGGCACAACCAAATCAACAACAAACCCAGACCTCCACGCTGGAGTATCCAATAGTTGACCCAATTGCCAATGCCCCCATGAAATCAATCCCCTTACAAAACCTACCAACCTTCCATGGATTGATTTCAGAAGACTCAGATGCATTCCTATTTGAATTTGATGTCCTATGTAGAGGGTATGATTACACCTATGAACCCCAAAAATTAAAACTATTCCCCTCTA
>JASDQU010192602.1:0-13960 GCA_032191745.1 Picea mariana | reverse complement strand
ACATATATGAGTAAAATTTCACTATACCAAAAAGCAGCAACTTTGTTAAAAATAACTTTACTCAAAGTTAAAGCTCAAAATAACGCTATTAATGCTTTAACTAAATAAGTGGACAAAATTGACAAATGCTTTATTTAAAAAAATGGATAAAAGTAGATTTACTGCAAGCGGTGAGTTGGGTTATGGATAGTCGAGAAATTGTTGAAAGGAGTAAGTTAACTCTGAGACAATCTTTTTATTGGAGTTTTACTTTTCAGGTAAAAAATAGGTCGTTAAATTTTTAGGGATAGTTTAAGTTTTGTATTTCATAATTTTATTTTAGAAGTTGGCTTCATTTTAAACCAATCCAAATATTCAGAAAATCAATTAAAATTTTAAATTGATCAAAAATTTTAAAACAAAGAAAAAAACATTTGACTGAAAAATAACTCTGACTGAAAAATAACTCCGAAGAAAAGATGGCTAATTTTTCCATATTAAGTTAGTATATTTCCATATATTTAATTTGTTTGTGCAAATTTTAAGAATGCACTCTTTGAAAAAGAATTAATATAAAACGGTGGAAAATATTTTGTAGCAATCTCTGGTTTGTGTTTGCAATGTAAAGTTACCTCAGTTACGGATTGCATGTAAATCGACGGGGTAATCGACGATTCGTAACTCGAAATTTCTGTTATTATGGCAAAGTGCCATGATTCTCCTCGCTTTTCCTTTTCCATTTCTGCCCATCGCTGGAGCAACATTTCGCTTCCGTTGATACTGACAATGTCCAACGCGCTGATCTTCGCCACACTATCCATTGATTTTCCTTCTAAATTTTCACACCAGGGCATTGTCAACGTTTGCAATGATGGGAGGCAATGGAAGTCAGTAGACAATTGTCGTAGCGACTGACATGCACTTAAATTTAGCCAGGCCAACGACTTTAGCTGACCGAAACCTTCAGGAAGCTTCTCCAAACTTGTACAGAAGCCAAGGTTCAAAATCCTTAAACTTGCTAATTCCACGAAGTTCTTTGGAAGATCGCTTAGCAGGTTACATCTTTCGAATGAAAGATATTTCACCAACTTCAGATAGCCGCAAACCTCTTCCGGTAAATCTCTTAAGTAGTAACGATCCGCCATGCTCACTGACAGTAGCAAACAGCTCAGCCGTTGAAAACTGGGCGGAATACTTAGCAGACGCCAGCCTTCGAATTCTATTTTAACCAAAGCCGATAGATTTCCGATATTATCAGGCAGGCGTTTAAGACTTCCACACTGCAATAAGTTCAAGACCTTCAATGAGGAAAGATTGCCAAAACTGCTTGGAAGATCATTCAAGCTTGAACAACATCCCAAATCAAGATCTTCCAGAGAGTTCAATAACCCAAAATCTTGTGGCAACCGCTTCAAAGTTACACAAAAATGAAGATCTAGATATTTCAAAGATCGGAGTTTCCCAAACGATTCTGGCAGCTCTTGTAAAGACCTACAAGATCGGAGATTCAATTTGCTTAAAACGTTTAAGTCGCCCAGACCTTTCGGTAGTTGAACAAGCTCTCTGCATCCACTTACATCCAGCTCTTCCAGTTGGGTTAATAAACTAAGCTCCTCAGAAAGATTCTTCAATTCCCTAAACTCTGTCAATTTCAATGTTCTTAAACGCCATAACCTCGCCAAAACACCTTGAGTCTCAAACGGACGGTCATATCGAACCCCATTCAAGTTCAACACTTTCAATTTTAAGGATATCTGCATGTGGATTTAAGGATATAAACACTTGGTGTCAGAAACTTTTCATGAACTGAATTTAAGGACTGTATAATATGAAAAAAGTTCCAAAGAAGAGATCAACACACGACTTGCCTTGGTTAGTAGCAAATCATTGTTGTTGTGAGGTAACCAATCCAAAATCCTCAGCTCTTTCCAGGTTGCGGGATGGAATGGAATGCATGGAATTAATCCAGCCTGAAAATATATAATCTGTTGGAATTTCTTCATGCAATATTGCCCGTCCACTCCCACGACTATCACCATGTCCCCAAGCGCGAGAACCCTAAGAGAGTCGTGCATTAAATCAAGTTTCTTTGCCGATATGAGGAAAGGTTCAGATATATTGTCTCGCAACCAGATCCCTTTGATGCCTGCGATGTCCTGGTGACATAAATATGCTATCAGAACAATACACAACTAATATAAGAAATAGAGATTCTGAAAATTCATGTACTTCCTTACCAGCTCGTTTCCTTCCAGCACCTTACTCAAGTCCTGCACATCTGTGAATCGTTTGCCCTTTGTCATGTTTCGGCCGATTGTCAAAATAATATGGCGGACCATCACCTTGTTTTCACATTCTTCTTTCTTCAACAAGATAGCTCTCTTTCGAAGGCTACTGAGCTCATGCTCTCCCATTATACAAGAAACCTTATCCCAATCCCAACCATTGAAAAAGGAGCAAATATCAAGAAATGGTTCCTTGACTGAGTCTGGAAGTTCGTCCAAGTCGAAGAGAAGGCCCTTCTTCTCTATGCTATACTCCTCTGCGGAACTAAAAGGCTTTCCATCCTTACTCCATTCAATTACTCGCCTGCAAGCTTCATCTTTGTCCTGGCTTTGACATATGTATGCTCCTACCCGCTCCAGAACAAGGGGGACGCCGTCACATATCTTCAAGATTTCGTTGATCTGAGGTGTTGAAATCGTGTCAGCTACTCCCATTTTCTGGCACAGGAAGTCCATGGCGTCCTCGGAAAGGAGGGGTCTGACATGGTAGACGCTAGTATGGACTCCACAGTCTGAGAGCACGTCTGCAACCGTTTCATCTCGAGCAGTGAGAAGAAATCTGAACTTCTTGTTGCAGGAGTCCTTGGGTAAAAGCTTGTGAAGATGTTCCCCCGGCACCATGACATTGTCGATGTATATAAATGCTTGCTTGTCTAACTGTATCTTTCTTGTATTGGATCCAATACTTTCAAGTGGCACAACAGTAAAATAGTTCCATCCCTCAATATCGAGTCTCGCAACAACTGCGTCTGCAAGAGTTGTTTTCCCCGTCCCGCCAAGACCGTGTAAAATAACTGCTACAGCTACCTTGGTTTCATTCTCCCATTCCAGAAGTTGGATCACACTATTCACTTGATCATCTATCCCCACTGTTTGTGAAATTAATGCTAACAGTTAATTATTACATGCACTATCTATGACACTATAATTTAGAAAAACGAAAATAGTTGAAGAGAAGAGTTACAATGAGAATTAAGATACACCTACCCGCATGGTGAGGATAAGCACGCTGTCGTGGGAGAGGTACTAATTTGCAGGATGGAACTTCTTCTGTTCTACTTGAAAGGTCTTCAGAATCAGCAGAAGAGTCGATGCCTGCAGAACTGGAAGCATGGAGTTTTTTAGAAGATGAGGCCGCATTATGAGCTTTCGACGAAAAGCACGGGCAAGGTAAACACCCGAGTAAACCATTTCTTCCCATTGAGTAAATTGAGTCACTAATTATGCCGATCTCAGGGCCTTCACCGCCTACAGGATGTGATTGAGGGATGATTGCTCAATATCAACATTTGAAGCCTCACGGAGAGAAACACACTGGAGATTACCTGAAAATCAGTGCGAAATATACAATCGGAAGGGCGGGAGAAATTCATGAGGAGGAGACTCAACTGTCCGATACTATAGTGAACACACCCTGCACTTCGAATTTCCCCTTTTTCTTTGGCAGGGCGTATCGTGTGTTAAACCTCTTTTCTTTTCTGTGCCAAGTAAAGATGTAAGAAAGTCATTCATAAACAAGCCTTAGCTTTTTCCATGAGAGATCCCTTTTTATATAAAGGCTTTTTTCATAATAGATCTCTCTTTATATATATGGTGAAAATGAGGAGATTAGAATTATCCCAAGCTAATAAGATCCAAATCGATATGAGTTTACCTCATTTTCTACAAGATTCCCTTCTAAAACTTTCTTAAATTTCATTTTTTTCTTTGTTTAAGCATCATCACACCATATACATAAACAGGCCGTAGTCCAGTTTGGTGCAGCATGCCACGATCAAGTGTTGTGGCACCCCGGTCTCCAAGTATAGAGCAGGGTGTGACGATCTGATCTACTTTGACATAGTTTTTAAAGAAGAAAAGCTAATCCAATTTTCTCATGAAAAAAATCTATTTTAATGTTGTAAGGGAACATGAAGTGAGTTATGCAAATATCGTTAGTTGATCATTAGAGTGACCAAAATATTTACATAACATTTAAGGATTATATGAAGAAATTATTGCAAAATTGTTGTTGATTCCACTTATATCTTCAAACTACATATTTCTCCATTTAATTAATACTTTTCTCAAACTATATACTTATGCAATTAATACTCTTTATTATCTAATATTGCTTTCAACCAAAACCAAATTGATCCAGGTGAATATTGCTTCCAACCGGAGCCAAATTATCCCCTTTCAAAATTCAATACCCCATTCATGTTTCCAAATGTGAATGCACATATTAAAATCCTGGTTCAATTTCTCCCTGTATGAATCCGGGCAGGAAAGGAGGACAGTCCATTATTGAATTTGTGGGTCCATTTTTTATTCTGGGCAGAGCAGGACAGACCAATATTATAGCTGCCGCCCACGTCATGCTATTATAGCAATCGATAAATAACAGGTGGCATAGGTTATTAATGGGAAAACTACTTTAAATCAAACAACCATTAACAGCACAGCCGGCCTCTCTTTTCCAAGGCTACCCCTTTAAAATAAAAACGTTCTCTCTTTTTTATTAGATAAAGAAAAAGGAAATTTCACGATTGCCAATGCCACTCCCTCGAGAAGAATGTTTGTTTTTTCACACAAAACCACTTTGAGCAGGTAGATTCCACAGGGTAAATAATGAGAGATAGGGTGTTTCCGTCAATGGCGTGGCAGCCTGTCCTCTGCCGGCTGCGGTGTGCGTCTTCTTTCACTTTTCGTCAGGCGGCGGCGTCGTTGTTCCTCGTGTTGGATGTGAATTGAATATGCCCAAATTGGCCACCTTACTGAAATTCAAAAAATATTAGCACAGTAACAAATTTGTGGTTGGTGAACACAGAAAGGATGGCTTACAAAACTTGAATTGTTGACAAAGAGAAACGGCTCGGAGGTGGATGGAAGGAGTGAAAACCAAACGTGTAGGTTGGCCTAGAAAATGAAACCAAATCATTCTTATTGGGCAATCAGCGAGCCACCATAATAAATTTTAAATATGAGTAAGTAAAAGTAAAAAAATAAACATGTAAACTGATATCTTTATAATAGTGAAGAAGTTAGTGGTTGAAATCACAACCATTGATTTATTGAGACTACTAAAAATATTGCATCAATATTTAATTTTGTCCATACAAAATTTATTAAGCACTAAAAACCTATTCAATATGCCCATGATAAATAGGTATACACTTTTCAGCATAAAAATAAATGTACTCCTTTCAAGTAATTAACAAGAAAATTGATAAGAATTATATTTTGAAACTGTCTTAAGAAAATCGGTAATAATTATATTTTGAAACTTTCCTTTAATATCTCACTTTCATATTAAAAAAATAGTTATAAAACAGTTATTTTTAATAATTTGAAATTTAATTTAACAAGGTTACATGGCTTATACCTGCAGCCTCAGAGTGGTATATAGTGTAATAAATTTCTAACTTGGCAGTTTCTACCCACTTATTTAATAAAAACAAATTATTGCGGCAGGTATGCCGATAGGAAAAACTTGTTTTATAAGAAAGTTCAAATAAAACACAATGGAATGAAATAGTATATAATGCACTCAATCCTATGCTTCGGGATGGCTTATGCTGAAATAGTATATAATGCACTCAATCCTATGCTTTGGGATGGCTTATGCTCAACGTCAGTTGAGCCACCTTTGTCTTTTTTTTCCTTTTCAAGTTACGAGTATGAGAGAAAATGAAATAGAATCCCATGGTTTGGGATGGCTTGTGCTCAAAGTGAGTTGAAGCTGCTTTGGGATGGCTTGTGGTGAGTGGAAGCATATGTCTTTTCTTCTTTCTCTATGAGAGAAAATGAAATGGTATATATTGTATTTCATCATACGTTTGGATGGGACACTTTAACTTATTTTATTTTTAAATGGTTATGATTAACAAGTTCATATTTTGTTTTTGTTTATTTAATTTGGAAATGAAATAGTGTAATGAGGATGATTAATATATAGTGGATTTAAATTTGATTTATTGGACTTTTAAAAAGGTAAAGAATTACTTGGTTTACTTTAGAATTTATTTATGTGGAGGGAAAATTTTACTGTAAGCTTTACTAAATCACCATTATCGTTGTAACAAATATTTTGAAATTGTGATTTAATCTAGATGTACCCATGGTATTATAAGAGAAAGTAATTTTCATCTTCAACTCTCTCAGTGTCACAAAGATTGACAAATTCTTTGGACCCACTATGTTTTAGGAATTGTCCAATGCCATGTTTTACTATGGAGCTTGTGAGAGTTTATTCTTATTTTAACAATGTTGATTTTCTTCTTTATACTAGTCAAAACAAAGAGATACTTTTGATCCTCTAGATTAGGGTTGATTACCTCCTTATAGTCTCTTAATTTTCTTTTATCCTCTAATTCTTTATCCCACCACTATTTCTCCTTAAATGTAGATGTAATAATATTTTTAATATTATTGTTATTATGCAAAGTGACCTCTTTCTTTATTCCCCAATGATTTAATCAAGATTTGTCATCTTTATGCCAACCCTTCTTGAGACGAAGGTGGTTTTGAGTGGAGTTTGAAGCAATCTTGGGAAGCCTTTAGTCTTCTATGTAATTTATCTTGTTTTTGTACATTAGGTACCTAGTCATAGTCGTGCTCCCAATGGGGAAAGACTTGCTTCTATGAGGAGGATAGGGTGTATTTCCTTTATCTTTGGGATTATAAGTTATAAAACACTTTTGGATTTGCTCTATCTTTCTCCATGATTCTCTAAAGACGTTGCAATCCCAAACTTCACAACCATATAAGATAATAAGAATGATAAGAGTCTCAAAAATGATTTTTTCTTACCTCATAGCCAAAGGTCCAATGATTTACAACTTTTCAAGTCCATAATAAGCTTTCCACCTCCATTTATGCTTTTCCCAATGCTATAGTTCTAGTTAAGGTTGTGATGAAAATCAATTCTAAGATATTTGTCTTCCTTCGAACTATTGTACTTGTCATACACAGAATTAACATAGGAGATACATTTATATTTAATTATCATAACCTTCTATTTGTTAGTGTTAACAATCATACTTGTACTAGAGAAGGAGTCCTTGAGAATTTTTAGTTTCTTGTCAATATCATAAGGACTCCTTTCCATAATAACGATATCATTAGCATAAAGAGGAAGGATGATGACTATACAGGATAGAGTCGAGTTGACACATCCTAATTCTTCCAAACAACCCTATAAATTGTCAATGTGTTTTCCAAAAGGAGTAGGGGATATGGGACAACCTCGCTTAACTCCTATATATTACTATTAATTTCTTCCAACCAGCCCTTGATGTTCCTAAACTTGGAAATAATGCTCCCATACAATATTATCGCATTATCTCTCAACTCGAAAGGAACTTTTAACACTTCTAATCTATTCTAAAGTTTAGTCTTGTGCACTGTGTCAAAAGATTTTCTAAAGTCAAAGAAACAATGCAAGAGATTGAATTTATTATTGTCACACTCCTCTATAATGATCCTAAGTGTAACAAGGTGGTCCACACTTGAATGATAGCTCCTAAACATGGTCTAGCCTTCACTTTTTTTACCATGGCTTTATAGTCATACACTAATAATATTTTCTAAAATAATTCCATATAACTTTGATAAAAAGGGGCTAATCATAATGGTCCTATAATTTTTATCCCCACTTTTAAAAATAGGTACAATGAGGCTTTGATTCCATGGTTTAGGGAACTCTCATGTAAGGGTAACTGTACGAAGATGGTGGACAAAAAGTGGCAATGGGCTGAGCACGAGCGTGCTCACACAGGAACATGTGCGTGTTCTTAAGAAAGCGCACACATTCTTCTTGAGACTGTCTTGACAAACCCTCAACCACCATCAAGGATGTCAACTCAAATCCTCGGCATGAACATCCATGCGTTCTTCATAATGTGAATGCATTCCCAAGAATATGCATGTGCTCTAAGAACGCATGTGCGTTCTTGTTGTGCCCAAACAAAAGGGCCCATGATCGATTTATTTCCTCATTAGACCAACCACATGATGCGTTTGAGGAGTTATCGAGTGAATTGAACCCTAGGATTTGCTGATGAGGTGTTCACATGATTCTCACGTTGTCTCCAGGGTGTTCCAGATATTTATTCTCATGCAATTTCATTTTTTTTTTAATTTCCTAAATTGTTTAAATGCTTAAAAAATGAACCTCACTTATATATAAATTGCATTATTAAATTGCGACACACATAATTAACATGGAACCTAGAGAAAACCAAAACCTGACACCACCACAGGTAGCCACGCCAAACCCCAACCCACAATCAACAAATGTAAACATTGAAATTGATGAAGGGTTGAGGTGTCTTATATCTATTGTTGAAGACTTACAGAGTACGAGAGAGCCCTCTTGATTGTCATTAACTACTTCCTTGGATACCATTGTATCATCCATTGCAAGTGCCCAAGATAAATTGACCGATATTTATGATTATAGTGCTAGGATGTTTGAATATTATAGGATTGGCATTCATAAAAACCAAGTGAGAGACTTAAACATAGGAAAACAATAATTGATGACATTGTTCACTAATCCTTGAATTGGACTACAACCACTAGTCACAAAGAGATGAATTTGTGTGGACTAATCCACCTACCAAACATTTAAGGATAATTGGATGGATAGGTGGTTTATGTTTTTTGAGAAATTTCCTTGCAATAATAGGGAGGTGCCTCTATATTTCCTTAGGAAATTATGCGTAGAGTTTATGTTGGGTCACCATGTTAACTACTTTGACATTGGTGAATTCCAAGGGGTGGCTCATGGGTCCACACAGGATAGAGAAAATCCTAGGCATGACCCAGTGCTAGGTCCTTTTCCTCCTAGGCGAAGTCCTGCCACCCTTGTTCAATATCCTCCCATCGAGGAAAGCATCACCCAGACATAGGAATCCATATCATCCTTGACTTGGATCCTAGTGCAACATCATAGCTTTGTAGCCTTATCTCAGAAGGAGGTACCTACATGTGATGTTGGGAGAGGAGTTTGTCCTTCAAGCCCTCCAGTAGAGTGCAACTAGCAGAGAGTACATGGATAGTCAACTAGGCATTCATGTGAGCCTCATAGATGCTGGAGTTGCGAGAATATTTGTTATGGGATGATGGAGGCTAGTAGACATGATAGTTTCATGGAGGAGGTTAGATCTTGACCATCTCTATGTTCTTCATTGATATAGATAAATAGATAGATACAATCTTTTATGTATTTTTTCCATATCTAATTATATGATGTTTGCAGTTGCTACACTCAGATAATAGTCCCTCAACATTCATAAATGCATCGATGCTAGTTTAACCCACTGATGCAATATTAGAGGCATCCTGCTCATTTGTTGTAGCGCATACACAAGGATGTGTCACCTTTGATAAATTCACCATAGTGATTTGCTTATTCTCTGGCATCCTAAAATATAATGTTGTTGTGTTTCTACAGGTTGTAGTATCATATGGTGATGAACCATGTCTACCTAGGATGGAAAAATCACCCCTTTCATAGATATCATGTCGAGTTAAATCTTGTTTAAATGTGAAATTTTTTATATTGTTTTGGTTGAATTTTACATTTTTGTGCTAATACAAATATTATAAATATGTATGCTGGTTGCTTCATTCACTACTAGGTTTCTTGTACCACCACCCTTCCATTCACCACCACTACTGACATTCACTCCATTGTTTTTCCCCAGCTACAAGGAAATTCTAGTCCTTGGACACCATGCCATGGCTCTTGGGATACCTCTTTCCACCCTAAGGGTTTTACCATTTCTCGTACAACTCGTGGGGGATTATCATTGTCCCCTTCCCCCACCTTTTCCATCCCATCCATCCACAATGGTTGCACCGATACACTACGCACCCCCACCATCTTTTTCAACCCATCCATCCATAGTGGATGCACCCATATGCCACCCACCACCACCACCTTTGTCATCCCATTCATCCACAGTGGTTGCACCCGTAGTATGCCACCCACCAATCACCTCTATTGAAAACTAGAACATTTCATCCACTCAGGCTGCCACAACAAATATTTCCTTAGAGCATCTTATGTAGCTGAGTGCTCCACTTGTTAGCGACTCTCCACCATTGTCCGAGTTATTCATGGTGAGATAATTTGTTGATGAATTTTTATGTATCATGAATGGAATTGATTTTATTCATTTTTTTTTAAATTTCATGCTTTTATCCTTGTAATTACTGCAGGGTGGCATCGCTGTGAGATTAGGGTCACGGAGGAGGGCAATAGCCTCATGATTATCAATATCATCTATAGTGAGTTTTCTTATCTTGAATTATAAAGTATCATTTTCTAAGTTTGTTAATTCATTGTGGAAAATAACTTATAAGAATGTTGTTTCTTTGTCCAGTCTCCAGGGAAATGAACCATACCTAGGTATAAAACCACTTGAGGTCCTACTTCGAGTAAGAGAAAAAAGATTGAGTTATGGGATGCACCTGATAGTTGCGAGGGTGGAAGTGGTCAATGAGTGACCAACAAGTTCATTTTCCATCTAGGGAACCATATGTCATTTTTCCATGTTTGGGCACTTGCTTCCATTTTGTCTATTGGGAATGATGTGCCATATTGTAAAACATATACAATTGAGATTATTTTGAATACACACACACACACACATTTCATGGCACATGTTTTATGAATTGAAGTGTTTGTTTATTTGATATTGATGAATGATGAATATGAAGATAATGCTAAAAATTATGTTGGACATTAAGACAATGAAAACTAATAAACTAAAGATCTACCATCTCTAGCATGAGATCCTCTAGCTTTACCATTCCAAAAACTCATTGTAATAAACTAAGGTAAAGTCAAAAGTTCAAGAGTACTTTACTCAACACAATTACCTTTCCTCAATGTCAAACACCACCAATTACATTTGTCAATGTTTCTCATGCCATATTAACAACCATTATTTAATTGTTTGATGTCTTTGATATTCAAATAGAACTATGGTTTTATTTATCGCTCTAAAGAAAGCACCCATCCATTCAGTTGTCATTCTTATGTCTTTACTTTTCCAAACTTTTTGTTTTATTTCAAAGCATCTATCCAATAGATTTCCCTAGCTATGAAAATTTGTAACAATATGATAATCAAAATTCAAGGCATGAATGATGGGATTGACCTAGAATCAAACCTAGACTTGAATCAAAGTAGATATTTATGGTAATTTGGCCATGAATATTCATAGAGTATAGAATCAAACTCACACTTGAGCAACAAATCGTGGACCGACACTTTGGTAATTTGTGACGGAAATTTTAGGCATGCCATCAAAACTAAGTAGAAATGGAGCGAGTTAATAAGTGGACAAAATTAATTTTTATGGTAGTTCATTTTTTTCATCTAGGTAAAGTTTCACCATGATCAACTGAATTTCTCTTCTTAAAATGGATCCAAATCTCTAAAATTGGATTTTATGGTCAAAGTTGTTGCCAATAAGATGGAACTATAGTTTCCAACAAAATTCTATCAGATTTGGGAAAAATTTCCCACCATAATAAATTGAATTTGTCTTGTTATTAACTTACACCTTCAAGAATGATTGTGACTAATGTAAGGGATATGAATCCTCTTCAATTTTCTTACAAAGTAAATTGGACTATTCCAAGTCTAACTCAAGTTTTGACAATAGAATGCAACCAAACTTTACATTTTTAGAAGGAAAGTAGTGAAGAATTTGAATCTTGAATAAGAGATATAATGGGATCCTCACCTTAACATGGAACCACAACAAAATACTGAGGGTGACATTACTAGTATTAGCTAGCTACAATTTAACTGGCACCAAGCATGGTATCCAACTTTTAAATCTTCAAAAGAATCCATAAGACTCTAAAACAAAGATGAGATGGGTTATAAAACTATTTCTTAAACATCATAACATGGTTTTGAGAATGGGTTCAACTCATTGCTTGAAAATAATTTTTAAAAATTTAGAGGATGCATGACACACAAATGATTTGACCAAGGAAGAATTGAATAACGAAAATATAAATCAATTACAATACATAGGATTTTTTATGATAAAATAAGACCAAGAGTTAGTAGAGATCCAGCTCAGAATGAGGGATTTCAATAGGTTTTATTCTTGTTTTAATCATTTATACAATCTTGAATGTGTGGCCTTCCCTTTCTCTTTCCATATGATTAGATATTAGAAAACTGAATTTGAAAATTCAAATATACTATTTGATGGTTTAATGATATAGACAAACTCTACAAGGGTAAAAAGAAAATGATTTGCGTAAAAATAAATAATGAACATCAATATCAAGTCCATCCATAACCAACTAACCATAGAATTGAATTAACAATTAAAGAAGCATCATGCAAACAAGGTAAATAATTTCAAGATTCCATAGACACAACCATGGGAAAAAAACTAGGCAAATGTACTCATCATTGAAGAAAAGTAATAATAATCATAACTCTATCTAATACATCATAATATAAAAAATCCCTTTATCACACTACCTATATACATTTGCATACAACGGTGGTTTCTAAAGATTCTAGAAGGTCTTAAAAGTCTAGTTGTACCACACCAAGAAATCTGATGTGATCTTATAAATGTAGTGTTTTGCAAGGAATAACTCCACACTATTAGAATATAATGGATGTGCTCATTTTACCATTGACAATATCACTATTGTCACCCAACCATAGGCCAAAGCCACCCTCCAAGCACCTTAACCTTGACAGAGAATCACTCCTGAAGCAAACCCTAGGCTAGATAGCCAAACAAAGGGTAGCGCATCTTTCCCCAAGGATAGCGCACCAACAATAGCTGATTAGATAGTCCAAACCCTAACCAAGAGATAGTCCAAGCCAAAGAGTAATTGCTAGCTGCAGCAACTGCAATGACATCTCTCCTCCAAACCTACGCACAAAACTGGGCATTGCAGTGCGCACAAGTGCTGCTCTGCAATTCTAAGAAGTGTGTCAAATGAGAGACTGGCACCCTGTATTTATACTAGTTCTAGCTAACTACCTGGGCCGAATTCTCATTCTGGGTATCTGTCTGTTCAGTATATATTATTTCTTCTGGCCGACTTCTTCTCTTGGAGGCTAATAACCTAATATAAATTATCTTCTTGAGCCAACAAGTCTTTTAGGGTTATTAGCCAACTCATTAGGGTTTCTTCTTGCTTCCCGGAGTATTCTATTCTCGTCAGGTTTACACGTGGAGGTAAATACCTCCCGTAGCTACCATAATATCAACACTCCCTCCTAGCTAGGGAGGTATTATAGGTAATGGTCTTTGAGCACAAACATACCATTCACTCGGTAGCATCAACATAGTTGTATAGACTATCTCATGAATGGATCATGAGCACCATCATCACTATCAATGTCATCAGTCATATCATCTCTCAAAACCATACTCCATCTAAGTAATTAGACATGATGCTGAATAGGTCACTCACACCACAGAGTGATACAAGAGCCATTCTTCTAATCTGGACATATGTCCTAGAAGAGTAAATTTTCTGAACCATTTTTCGTCTGGGAAATCTCTGTCCTTTGATCATCCATCTAGTTGATAATCATTTCCAATACTGTTGATAGTCTTCAAGGCAATTAGAACAAATAGAACACAACTGTGTCTATCCATAGTAGTACATAACTACAATCCAGTGGTACACTACCACACCAAGTAACACAC
>JASDQU010192600.1:4433-17470 GCA_032191745.1 Picea mariana | reverse complement strand
TTATCAATCAAAGATTCACTACTTAGGGCATGTCATCTCCAGTGAAGGCATTGCCATGGATCCAGCCAAGGTCAAGGCTATCATGGAATGGCCTGCACCGACGAATGTCCCGGAAGTGCATAGCTTCATGGGTTAGGCAGGATACTATCGATGGTTCGTCGAGGGGTTTTCGAAGATAGAAAATCTGATAAAGGAACTGCAGAAGAAAAATAAGAAGTTTGTTTGGACCGAGAAATGTGTGGAAGCATTTCGGAGGCTCAAGGAGCTGTTGACAACAACACTGATACTAAAGGTCCCAAACATGGATGCAGACTTCTTGGTATGAATTGATGCATCAAAGGAAGGCTTAGGTAGAGTCTTGATGAAAGACAAAGATTTTGAAGAAACTAAGAAGGCATGAGGAGAACTACACGACGCATGATTTGGAGTTATTAGGCATCATATATGCCTTGAAGGTTTGGAGACACTACCTTGTTGGACGAAAATTTGAACTAAGGACTAACCATTATGGACTACAACACATATTTATGCAAATTTACTTGAACACACAACAATGACGTTGGTCAGAATTGCTTAGAGAGTATGATTTCAAGATTACTTACATAAAAGGGATAGTGAACAGGGTGGCGGATGCATTGAGTCAGAGACCACACATATTTTCGGTGTTGCTTCTTCAGACGAATCTATGTGAAAATATTTTAACTTTACAGCGTGACGATGACTAGTACAAAGAGGTCGAGGGTTTTATCGGACAAAACACATTGATGGTTCCATGATTTGAGGGATTTTCATTTGATAGCGATGGTTTATTGAGGTTTAAAGGTCGGATTTACGTACCACCAAATGAAAAGTTAAGGATGTTGATCCTAAGCGAGGCTCATAGAGCAATATACATGGCTCACTTGAGAGTCATGAAGATGAGGGTAGACCTCAAAGCCTTATTCTTCTGGAAGGGAATGAAGGAAGACATAGTCAACTATGTGGCTAGATGTCTAGAATGTCAACAGACAAAGGCTGAACATAAACACCCAGCAGGATTACTACAACCACATGCCATTTTGAAATCGAAATGGGAGGTTATTTCGATGGATTTTATTGTTGGATTGCCACTAATGGCAGGGAGACATGACTTGATTTTCATAGTAGTAGACACTCTGACGAAGAGAGCTCACTTTATTCCTGTGCGTACGATGTATCAAGCACCTGACATAGCTAGAGTTTTCATTAGTGATATTGTGAGGCAGCATGGAGTACCTAAGAAGATTATATCTGATTGAGGATCGATGTTTACTGGATGATTTTGGATGAGTTTCCAAGAGGCCTTGGAAACCCAACTTAACTGTAGTACTGCGTATCACCCAAAGACTAACGGGCAGACCGAACGAACAAACCAGACCTTGAAGGACATGTTGTGCATGTTCGTAATGGACCAACAAAATCATTGGGAAGAATGCTTTCCATTCATGGAATTAGCTTATAACAACAATTACCAAAGCACAATTAAGATGGCGCCCTTCGATTTTCTTTATAGGAAACTGTGTCAGATGCCTTTGAGTTGGGATCGACTTGAGAATAGGTTCCTGGTGGGATTGAAAGTGATCCCAGAAATGGTAGTTTAAATGAAAACTATAATACAAAGGATCTAGGAAGCGCAGGATCGACAGAAGATTTATGTCGATGTGTGTCATGTCGACCATAGTTACAATCTGGCAATTGAGTATTCATGTGGTTAAAATTGCATAAGAGTTCGATCCAGTTGGAAGAAAGGGGATAAACTATCTCTTAGGTTCGTTGTAACCTATGATATTGTGGAAAGGAGAGGCTCAGGGCCTATTGAATAGCCTTACTTGATTCTTGAGGCATTTTTCATGATGTATTTCACGTCTTCGTTTGAGACATTTTATTTAGTGATCCTATACATGTTTTGACTTGAGCACCTAGTGGGTGTCGATTGAGGGGGCGCTCCTAGCTGAGCTGGTCTGCATCTTGGATCATCCTGTTCGATAGCTACAGCATCGAACGGTAGATCAGGTCAAGATCCAGTGGGACATTTATAGTCCACAATTGACGACCTAGGAGGACGCATATGATATGCACCAGCAGTTTCCATTTTTGTTTGATAGATAGACATATGATACTATGGTACACTTTATTTCGGCATATATACTGTGAAACTTCGAGACAAAGTTTAGACCAAGAGGGGGTGTATGTAACATCCCTCTCTGGCACACTAAGTGAACTTATTCTTTGAGGACACTTGCTCGCAAGTGATCCAGATTTTATGCTATTAAAACTTTTGATTTTCATATTAAGGCATTATGGGTTGATGACATGTTTTTTACTACATTGACATAGACAAGTGCTATTGACTCAATTTTACTGAGTGTGAAGGGTTTTTTACCTTGAGGATGCAGAGGCATCCATGGAACCCCTTGGACTCTCGATCGAGTCAGGGAGTGTAACATTGGGGTTTGATTGTTTTTACTATGATATTAGTGCATTTGATTAGATGATATGATATGGATATATTCTGACATGATTTGTTGATGATGCAGGCTGACGATAGCTTGCCAACCATACTCACATATGCAGTAAAGGAGTCACACATGACTACCAGAGATGTTGAGGGAGAGGTGTGGACAACAACCCTGCCATAGCCTACTAGCACTCCCGCCATGGCTCGAACTGTAGGTTAACGATTACCCAGTTCGAGAGGACCCACGATGCTGTGAGGGCATACTGCGATAGTCACTCACGATGATTCTAAGGGTCATGCAATAAGGCAGGGGCCTTATTCCTTAGAAGCCCTTAGTCTCCCAAAAGTTCACCTGGCAGATTGTTGACTCCAGGGGTTATTGATGTCTACCAAATCAGTCAAGAGGTGAGTGGCACCCTTGGAGCATGTGGTGCATCCTGAAGGGCACATCACATTGATGTTGATAGAGGGATGAACCTATATGGCCCTAAGACAAATAACATGTTAACAAATTTTAAAACAATTTCCCTAATTAAATGTCGCCGAGTACAAAATCTAAGTTCAAAGTCTAAAATTACGCTAGGGGTAAAATTTTGTCTACCTTTAAAAAAATAATAATAATAAATAAAAATAAATAAATAAATAGATAAAATAAAATAAAATAATAAAATTTTAAATAAAAACCACTTAAGTAATAATTATGGTCTTCATAAAATTTTGTAACATGAAGGGAGTAAGGAATTAAATTATTCATAAGAAATAAAATATGTGGATATAAAATGAAAAGAGGGAATTAATTATTTTATCTTTTGATAATTTAAAAAGATACTAAATTAATGATAAAAGGGAAAAGGGATTAAATTGCACACCTTCCTTTTTGAGTTCTAAGTAAAAGTGGAAAGAGTGAAAATCAAAAAAATAGGAAACTAGGGAAAACAGGTAACATAAAAAGGAAAAAGGGGAACTTAGGGGAAAAAGCGGGAAGTCAGCTTAGTAAAGAATCTGCATTTAAGAGCCTTCCAATTTTAAACTGAATTAGCAACTTCATAATAGGGAAAGCCTTTAAAACCTGTAAGGGAGTTTGGGGACACCTAGGAGTGATTCTAGGGGTAACTCTAGGTGGGTGAGGGAAATAGAGATAATTACTTAATTAAAGAAATTAATTCATGGAGGATTGTAGGGGATGAGGGACACTTGTAAGGAGAAGAATTTTTAGGAAATAAATTATAAAAACTTAACTAAAAGATAAATTTGGAAAGGAAGGAACCAGGAAACTCTATATAATGAACGGAGGTGATGGAGGTTGGACCATATTCTGTTTGTGTAACGTTATGCTGCAGAAATATCGACTTGACTGATTTACTTGTGGGAGTTGGGATACCCATCTCAAAGAGAAGTGGAAGCTCGGCCTTGCAAGGCGATATGAGAGCTACATGAAACATCTAGATAGTGTGTGTAGCCCCTTTGTGGCTTGGGGGGCTAAGGGGGAAGAAGAGTGCCCCTAGCATTGGTTGGGAGGTACCAGTGAAGTCTCGACAGGGTGCGAGTGGGAGTTGCATGGAGCATGTGGGACATCAATCGGAGCGGGTGAATAGGGAACAATACGCTCTCTTCATTTTTGTATGGTAGAATGTATTAGGACTTATGCTTGGATCTGCGTATTGAATGGAAGGATAAAATGTTGTTTTTTTTATTTGGTGACCGAAACTTTCCTTAGCTTAGCTAGATGGTTTTTGACTCCCATGGACTTCATTTTCCTGCATGTCTAGACTGCCTTGTTGTGTTGATTGTGTCCTTCATGGTTGCTTAGATTCATCCCTAGCTTGCCACTCTTCGCCTGAGTAGTCGGCTAGGAGCCTGATCTACGGTCGTCGCCTTAGCGTTAAAAACCTATGGATCTCAATGCCCTGCTTTTCTGTATGAGGATGGTGAGAGTAGGACATTCCTTTCAACCATCTACCTCTGTCATTTGCCCCTGATTGATTGAGGGTACTTTCACCTTATTGTGAAGAAAATCTATCCTTGTTATCATTCCTATTCCCCTAATTTTTAACTCTGTGTTTTTCTTTTATTTGGTGTACCCTTTACTGGTGTATGGTTTGCATTTTTTTTGGTTATATAAAGAATTCGTTCCCTCCCTAGATAAAATGCTCTTGCAATTTGTCACCTTAAGATGAAAACCATAGCTTGAGTACCTGGTGAATTGGGCCTTTTAGTTGTCTGCATTTTGTTTTTGATTCCATTACGATTTACACTTGCTGAGACCGCCCTTTTTGCTAGATAAGACTGTGTTTTTGCCCAAGTATTACCTGGCGAATAAGCCCATTTGCATGGACTGCAATTTGTTGTTCTTGGATAGAAATCATTACTTTTAACCTCATTGTTTTACTTGAAATCTCTGCAATTTGGCCAATCCCAGCATAGATCTCTGCCTTAATTTATCCCACGAATTTTCCCCCGTGCATTAATTTATCTGTGCATTATTTCATCTGTGTATTTCGACTGTGTAGAACCATGATTTTATATTCCCAACTGGTGGTTAGTATTGTACGCCGAATTCATTTAATGGTTTGCGATTTCAATTCCTGGCATTAGGCAATACTATTGGTAGCAAGGGAAGAGGAATTATACCTGGTGGTGCTTCTGATACATGGGAAACACTTCTTTTGCTACTAATTGGTAATTGTGCTACAAACCAAGCTACATTTCAAGAAGTTGGAGGCGAAGAAATATTTAGGTCTTTTTAGATGATATAGATGCATGATTCACATATTATTCCTCTACATTTCTCTTGAAGAGAATGATGACTAAAGAATCTGACAAGTACCAGTGTATGCTTCATAATCTTGTATTTAAGGTTCAACAAAGCAACAATGAGAAATTGTTAGAGAATTTGTATCTTCAAATGTGTGGCATACTTCAATTATCTAGTGATTTAAGGAGCCAATTGTCCTTCCAGGAATGTTGATTCTTGCAAACTGGGTATCTTGACCCATATTGGTTCAGAAAAGGGAAATTGTCCTGTTACATTATCTCGAGATGGTATCTCTTATGATTTCTACAACCTAAGGCACCCTTTGACCATATTTATGAAATCAGCCAGATTGGCCAGAAGATTACAATAGATGGTAGAAATTACAGGGCCAAATAACAATCAATTTGCATGCATCAAGGCATAGAAATTAGAGTTTCTGATTCGTGTTGTAGATTAATACTTTCTACAAATCTATTCTTGATGAAGTTGTTGGAGCGGTCTGAATGGATTATTTGATTTATCTTGTAAATCGGCATCGCAACCACCAAGGGTTTCATAGATTAAATTTCCTTTTTCAAGTATTCTCAACCTTTTTGACATTTCTCTTTCTAGTATTTATTATGTTTTCCAGGGGTTATAGGTACTCTCTTCCTCATAGATTGCAAGAGCATTCGGTAAGGGTTAACTCGAGTGGTAATCAAAAGATGGACTATTTTTTTTAAATTCGATCATATGATCTAATATTCATTGACAACTTCAAAAATAAAGTTGCACAGGTGTATTAGAGAAACATGTGGCATAGTATATAGCTGATGTATATGCTAAGAATTTGAACGCTGCAATGTGAATGGCGGAGAGAATCATGTATTGGATATATTGCAAATGTTTCTAGAATTTTCCAGAATATATTTGTGATGCCTGGAGATATTGACTTTAACCTTGTGTTCATATTATAATAAATGATAAATGAAAGCATGCATGTGCTATTTTGGCATGTAAATTGTCATTAATAGCTAGGGAGATGGAAAGAAGGAATATCCATGCATTTCCCTCTATATTCGGAAAATGGCTCCCAAGGAATTTTTTGGGCGAGTTCATTTTCTTTGAGCTATATTTTTCTTCTTGGTAGACTGCAGACTACATGTTTTGGATCTTTTTGCACATTTACTCTTTTAGTGAAGATTGGTTTCTCTATGATTATCTATTTTTCTTTGGTTGTATGGTTATTTCTCACATACCAATTCTTCAATAGTTTCAGTCATGTATGTTTCATAAAGCTTCATTCATTGTAATAGGTATGTTCTTTGTGGCACAATATTGCAGTAGGTTGGAATAACACATTCGGGTAGGAGGAGCAAGAATATAGTGACCAGCCTATCAAGGAATGGCAGTCTTAGATTTTTTTTTTCTCAAAGCAAATTTTCAAATGTGAAGGCAGCGGTCGTGAACACCTTTCCATGAGTTGTTGTGCAAGGTTGTTTCTAGATTTAATAAATTTGATTGGCTGGATGGTTCAATGTTGTGACTAGGTTGCAATGGCAGTCAACTTTATTCTTACAAATGTTTGTGATAAAATTTGAGTCACATTGTATTAAACCATCTTTCATAACATAGAGATGTAATTATAATTTTGTAGATTTGTACAAATATTTGTTCCCAATGGGCCTTATTTGTAAATTATAGCTTTTGTGCTTCAGTAATCTTTAAGCAAAATCTCTTTGTCAATTTGGTCAACAATGCCCTTCTCCTACTTCATAAGTTGCTGGAATACAAGGTCATGTGATTTTTGCCTCTAAATATATATATATATATATATATATAATAAAAAGAAAATTGTGTTGGGTGCTTTTACCAGTTGTACATCGTAGGAGTCATCCCAGATGGGGATGCTACACATATTTGACGATTATATATTGGTTATATCCTCTCTTGAAGATGGAATCCCTCATGTACAAATATGGTCTTCCCGAGATGACCCTGCATACACCCAAAGGAACTACATTTGAAACCACTTTATCAACATAGTTTTGGTTGATGGTGAATTTGAATTTTCATTGCTTACTTAGATTCAATATCATATCTTCCATTACCAAATTGAGTGGGTATGACCGCAAATGGTCTTGTGTCTATATCCTAAGATCCTCAACCAATTGTGAAGAGATTAATTTGTATGGTGAATCAGGATAAAAACAACAATCCACAATCTTTTGTTTCATGTCCATTTTAATACATACAAATTCAGTGATCATATTCTGCTCCTTGTGGCTGCAAATGAATAACACCACCTCATTTTGTAGATTTATGCAAATGATATTCCCTTCTAGTTCTAAGGTGTTGTCCACCCTCTCCACAACATCCACACCTAGCATTTTTTTCTTATTCTTTTGGAAAAGGTTGGGGCACTTGTCAAGGTGCAATTTCCAATAGTCCTCCTTAGTATGTCCCTTTCGATCACAACCTTTTCATTTATTGCCAAAAGAGTTTCCTTCCTATGTTTCTTCCATAATATTCTTCTCATTCGACGTATTTTTATTATCTCCCTTCTTATTCTTTTATTGAAATTCTATTTCCTTGAATGTGCCTAATTTTCTCTTCCACTTATCTCCTTTTTGGTAATGTGATTGAACACTAGATTGATCAAATGTGTTTTTCCTAAACAACATCAATTGGCATTGAATATGTCGTAGAAATTCCTCTACATACTTGATAAACATTTAACGACTTTTGAGTGAGACTCCCATTTGGATGGATCTCTTCCTGAACTTAGTAGTGAATTATTGCACTAATTGTCCTTTCCTATACTTGAAATAATGCCAAACTATATGTTGGTTCACTTCATATGTGATTGGGTAGATCTATTTTTTGACCATTTCTTTGAAAATCCCTCATTCCATGACTGGTGGCTCATTTTCCAGTGCGATATCTAATATATCAGTCTCCCACCATGCCAAGGCATGGCCTGCAAGCTTCAATCAAGTGAATGAAATATTATGATTTCTTGTTACCTCATGAAAACTAACGTATACCTCCATCTATTCTAGCCATTGGTTAAGTTTGTTGGCATCAACTTATCTGACATATGGTTTGATGTCCACCTTCGCCTCCACAAGAAAGGTACATGTGCCTTACCATAGTTGCAGTCTCCCACTTCTAGCTCAGCCTTGCCTTCTTCCTCTATTTTTTTCTCTTCTAACCTGGCTTCATTTTCTCTACATTATGCTGCCAACAATTGGGGCACCATTGATGTTAGCATGGCCATGCTTTTCTCAAGTCAATCCAATTGAATCTAGGATCTTCATCCTTATTTCCAACTTGATATTCCCCATCCATTTGTGGTTCTCTACCATGATCTAATCCTGAAAACAACTTGTGTGTACACTTATCCTATAGTCATTATGGGTACTTACCATATAGGTCATACTAGGTATTCAAATTCAGTGCTCTGATACCATTTGATCTATAAATGGCAGACTTATTACCCAACCACGTCGTCAACATGGATACCAATGTAATTATTATTATTGTTTGTATCTTTTCTACTCACTAAATATCTTAGTCATGCTAAAATATTTGTGAAATGTGAGGGCATTAAAGAATAAATTCCCAACATTATTCAAGGATGGACAAAACCGGTGTAGACCATTACAGGTGAATACTAGAGAAAAATAAGCATATTTCCAATAGAGGAGGTTCTAGTAGCGACCAAGTAATAGCTTTATAGCATGTGAAATTTTAGTTTTCTACACATGGCATGAGGTATACTCATAGAACATCGTTATTTTGAAGATACTCTTATAGATGTCTTTCATGCTAGGAAACATGGTCCACCAAGAAGAACAAAGCAAGATTGGTATCCACTCGACTATAGTTTACAACGAGTGTTAGAACAACAAGTGTAATGGTTGGTTCTCTTGGAAAATAAAGAGAATCATGAGAGCCAATCTAGGGTTCATGCTGGTGAAAAAAGAAATGTGAGCAAGCTAGGGTTCACTCTAGTTGGAAAAAGAGAAACATGAGCAATCTCAATTTCATACTAGTGACAAAGACAAATGTTAGAAAAAGAGAGATGAATATATAGTGGTTAGGAATTCCCAAAGGAATTATTTTACAAAACAATTCTCCTCATCCACAACAATTATATAAAAAAAATGCATAGTAACAATTAATAGATTACTCAAAATTTTAATAAAACTACACAAGTGAATTTGAACTAGTCTTCTACTAAGCACACATATGAAACATAAAAGCAAACTCATAAGAAAATATTTTACCATGTAAACCTAAATGGAAAAGCCAACATTCAATTGGCTTCATCAAGGATTTTATTATTCAGTAATGTCATGATTACAGGCTCTATGGTTCATCTTGGTGCTTCTTAGTGAAGTATCCACAACATACTGCTTCCCCTCTTTGCCAAATAACCCTTTCAACATCTCCAAGAAATAACATATAGGAGGTAGATGGGATAGGTGGAAGGTGAGGCATCCCCAACCCTTCAACTATCCCCAAGTTTAGTTCTCCTCCTTTCATTTATTTTCCTTTTTTCTTTTATGTATAGAGAGAGAGGGTATATGGAAGTTTATCCTTTCTGATACATTTTCTTGTTTTGTTTTTCCTTTTACAATAATTTCATGTCACTTTCCTTAGGTTTTGATTGACTGAGGATGTGGACGTTGTTCATGATGGTATGGGTCCCTTCATACCAACAGACCAATCCCTTCTTTATCCAAAGCCTCAAAACTTTCCCATGTTGATCCTTGTAAAACATTGTGCCTTAGACAATTGTTTATTGCTTATATCCAATTTGGATCACTCTTCCCTAAACATTGCGCTTGATGGTAGTAACCTCTCTCGGCAGCAGCCGCTTCCACCAGGACCTCTTGACTTCCAAGCCCGAAGAGTCAACAGCTCTTCCAACTCCCCTCGGGAGTTTCTTACCCACAACACTTCTTCGGCGATCTCCCTTTCACGTATCGGGAAATTGGAACTCGTAGATTCGTGAGTTCGTCACTCACGAGGTTAGTTCTCTCAATTCCCTGAGCCCCGAGCTCTGATGGTCAATGGTCAACACTCGAAATATCGCCACTCGCGATGTCAACAGCCTGATTTTCCAAACTCCGAGTGCCGAGGTGCCGATTCTCCACTACAACACCACCTGTCCTCCACTATATCCCGGGGTCCCACGCTGCCACGTCACCTCAGGATTTTCTGGATCGAGAATCCACAGTGCAAAACGTTCTTTGAGGTTGAAAACCTCAAACGTCGAATCCTGATTCTCTGGATTCGTGCCACCTATCCCCGCTCTGATCGACGGTTCCGAATAACTCGAGAAATCGTGACTTGCGATTTCAACGAGTCTGCACCTTGCCTCGTCAAACTCCGAACGCCGATTCCCAATGGCGTTGGTTCTTCCTGCGCTTCCGGGTTAACTTTCCTGCAGCTTCCCCACGATCCAACGATCCGCGGGACTTTGTGACTCTACGCAACGATGTCAAGTCATCGATTCTCTTCCTCTTGAGGAAATCTCTCCTGGGTCCTTCTCCCGGGAATCGCAAGGGACTATTCCTCCTGAGCTTTGTTTCCTCCCTTCCTTCAACTGAAGGTCGGCGCACTCCCTGTGCTCGTCATCCAATAACTTTCAAAGTTTGGGCCTTCTGGACTTTATGCGCTTCCAGCAACAGTGGTCCCATCCCCTTTTCTCAGAATCACCTCTGAGACTTCGAATTTGACCTGCACTTCCCTGCACGGTTCGAATAATCCAATACAACTCTTGGGCGGATGAGAATAAGAGTTTCCTGTCTAGCCTCCTCAACACACTCTAAGTGGAGGAATTCAACTGCACTATATGCAGGAATCTCTTGGCTTAGACAGAGAAACAATTGAAACTTATTCTCATCTCAATCTCCCAGAATTCAAATCTACCATGAGATCACATACACAGCATATAAAACAAAAGCATAACAAGAAGCAAATATGCAACAGCAAAATATCAACAACACACAGAGAATAATCAGAGCCATGGAATTGAATCAAAGCTTTCCTATTAATTCAATATCTGTACATGGGGATTCTACTCACAATTTATCTGCCTTGCTCTCTTCTTTCTCTTGTATGAATGCTGAATGCTTGATGATCCTAATACAATGTACAAAGGGAGGGTGTCTATATTCCGTTTTCCCTCTCGAACTCTACAACTATCAAATCTACAATGAATTCCTATCTACCAGCATTAAAACTAATAAATGCCTTCCTATCTACATACAATACAAGTGCGCTCCTTTATGAATGCCTTCATCTAAATGGCGACGCAACAATATTCAAAGCAATTCAAAAATATATATGCTGGCACTCTCCAGCTGTCTCTTTTCCTCCACGCGCTGGATCGCTTGATTGAGTGAGCGATGCTCCTGCATCATACTCCTCGGCTCAAAAGAGTTCATGGGCTCCTGTCCATGAGCTCCTGCATAGTCTGCCCATGTTTTTGTATTACCGCCTCTATCTCCCAGCTGGCATCCTCCACTGGGTGATTCTTCCATTTCACCAGGTATTCAAAATATTGCTTTCTCCTGGTCTTCATGCCTACTCTTTTATCCAGTATGCACTCCATCTGAGGCTTTTGTGCAACTGGCAACTGCTTCTACCACTGGATCACTGGTTCCTCAGTTCCAGTGCCTATTTCTGCATCCCTGTAAGGGTATAAATCCAAAATATTGAAAATCGAAGATATCCCGATGCCCTCTGGCAACTCAAGCTCATATTCATTTTCCCCGAACTTCTTCAGGACTTTGCATGGCCTGATCTTCTTCATATTGAGCTTGTTGTATGTTCCCCTTGGGAACCTTTCCTTCCTCAGGTGCGCCAGAACCATGTCTCAAACTTCAAACTGAAGTTGCCTTTCCCTCTGATCGACTCTGTGCTTGTACTCCTGATTTGCCTTCTGCAGTTGCTACTTCACCTCTGCGTGAAGTTCTTGCATCGTCTCAGCAAATTCTTCAGCTCTTGCACTGCTAGTTTCAGCCTGTCCTGACTCCCTGAGCTCAGACACTCCTATCGGCTGTGTCCCATACAAAATTTGAAACGAGCTCTTACCTGTACTCTGATTCACTGAATCGTTGTATGCAAACTCTGCCTGCAGTAGGATCTGGTCCCAACTGCTGTGATGCTCTGTCACCAGGCTTCTCAATAGATCTCCTAAGCTCCTATTCACCACCTTGGTCTGTCCATCAGTCCGCGGATGGTAAGAAGAACTGAATGCCAAGTCAGTCCCTAGCTTCTTCCATAGCGTCCTCCAAAAGTTCCCTATGAACTTCGTATCTCATTTCGAGACTATGCTTCTCGGCAATCCATGCAATCTGACAATCTCTTTGAAGAACAAGTTCATGATGTGGGTAGCATCGCTGGTCTTATGATATGGAATGAAATGTGCCATTTTCAAGAACCTGTCCACCACCACAAAGATGGAATCCACTCCTCGCTGTGTTCTCGACAAACCCAAAACAAAATCCATGCTAATTGCCTCCCATGGTCTCTTGGGTATAGGCAATGGCTGATAGAACCCTGTGTTCTACTTTCGGCCCTTTGAATGTTGACATATCCTACACCTGTCAACAAAATTTTTCACATCTGCGCGCATGCCCGGCCAAAAATATGATTCGCTCAGCTTGGCAAATGTTTTGTCATGTCAAAAATGACCTGCTAAGCATCCTCTATGTTTTTCCTTTACCAAATTCTCTCTCATGGAGCAATTCGGTATGCACAATTGATTTCCTTTAAACAACTATCCATCCTGGATCATGAAATCCATCC
>JASDQU010192599.1:5542-19983 GCA_032191745.1 Picea mariana | reverse complement strand
GTACAAGGTAAAGATTCTCTTCATGCTAGTTCTAGTTCAAATGATGAATCTCATGTTGATGAGCGAAAGAGGAATGAGTTATTTCACATAAGAGGTGTATCTAAACATACTAAGATAGATACATTATTTGATCAAGGTTCCCAAGTAAACTTAATATCTGAAGCACTTGTCAAGAGAATGGGTCTCGAAACAAAACCACATTCGAAGCCTTATCCTCTTGGTTGGGTATGTGACAAAGAAAAACTTGATGTCACCAAACAATGTAGGATCAGATTTGATATTGCTTCAAAATTGATTGATGAGGTGGATTTGGATGTTGTACCAGTTGATATATATGGCATAGTGTTGGGAAGTCCTTATATTTATGATAGAAAAGCAGTCTTATTTCTTCATGAGAACAAATACCACCTTACTAAGGGGGAGTGGAATATATTGTTAGAGCTCATAGCATGAGGGTAAATACAACACTTGTTAGTGTAGGGAAAATGAAAAGACTCATAAACACTAATAAGAGATATGTACTCATGGTCATCAGAGAGAAAGATGTCAAGACATCCAACGCTTTCCAAGGGTGTGATCCATATCATAAAAAGGAATTAATTGATATTGTTTCTATGTATGATGATATTTTTCAAAAACCATATGGATTACCTCCTAAGAGGGAAATCCAACATGAGATACATATTCAACAAGATTCTACTATTCCTAATGTGGGCATGTATAGGATGTCAGTTGTGGAGATGATAGAGATAAAGAATAAAGTACAAGGCTTATTGGATCAAGGGGTCATCATGCCCAGTTCATCACCTTGTGGTTCTCTAATCGTGATGGTGCCAAAGAAATATGGCACATGGGGATTGTGTGTCGATTACCGAGCCTTAAATAAAATCACGGTGAAAAATCAATATCCTCTTCCTCACATAGATGATTTACTTGATCAATTGAAGAATGTTGTATATTTCACTAAGTTGGATTTCTACAATGGATATCATCAAATCAAAGTCGTTGAACATGATGCATGGAAAACTTCCATTAAAACCAAACAGGGATTTTTTGAGTGGTTGGTTATGTTGTTTGGTCTTTGTAATGCTTCGACAACTTTCATGTGTGTGATGAATGATGTATTCATACCTTTCATAGATGACTTTGTGATTGTATATTTAGAGGACATTCTTGTTTTTATTAGGACTTGGGATGAGCATGTGAGGCATGTAAAGCAAGTATTGGATACTTTGCAAAGGGAGAAGCTATATATAAAATTGTCTAAATGTGAATTTGGAAAGACTGCACTTTTTTACTTAGGTCATATTGTAGGAGGAGGACAATTGAAAATTGACCCTTCTAAAGTTGATTTAATTGTAAATTGGCATGAGCCAAAAAGTGTAACCGAAGTTTGAAGCTTCTTAGGTGCAGTCCAGTATTGGAGAAGATTCATTCCCAACTTCTTCCTCATAGTAGTTCCTCTGCATGCCTTAACCAGTGTGAAGAATACTTTTCAGTGGGAAGGAAAGCAACTAAAATCTTTCGACACTTTGAAGGGAAAAATTAGTATTGAACCAGTATTAGCACTATCGAATCTTCAATAGAATTTTGAGATCGAGATAGATGCCAACAGATACACCATGGGTGCAAAACTAATGAAAAATCGTAAGCCTATCCATTACCACTCTAAAAATTTTAACCAAGTTGTTGTTAACTATCCTACATATGATAAAGAGTTGTATGCATTAGTCTAGAGTGTAAAGAAATCGAAGCACTACTTGTTAGGGAAGGAAACCATTATACATACAAATCACCAACCCTTACAATATCTTCAAGCATAGACCAAATTGCAATAATCTCGTCACTACATGTGGATGGGTTTTCTACAATAGTTTCACTTGCTAATCAAGTACAAAAAGGGTACAAGTAACAAGGTAGTTGATATGCCTTCTAGACCTCTTATTGTTGCTTCTATTATTTTGAAGAATGCTTCTTTATCTCATGATATCTATATAGAACAATATGACATCGATGAATATTTTAAAGAAGTATATACGAAGCTAACCCTTGGTGCACAGGTAGAGAATTATTGTCTGCAGGGAAAGTTACTTTACCATATTGGAAAGTTATGTATTCCTACAAGTGAACGATTCCATGTAATACAAGAAGCTCATACTTCTCTTCTGTCTGTGCATTTTGGGTAGGAAAAACTATGGCTCATTTACAAAGGTTTTGTTACTGGCCTCAAATGAAAGAAATTATAACTAAATATGTAAATGGGTGTGTGATGTGTTCTATGTGTAATCCCACTAATAGAAAATTGGGGCTATACTCACCATTTCTTGTTCCATCTCATCCATGGGAAAGTATATCCATGGATTTTGTACGGGGTTTACCCATGACCAAAGGGGGTCATGATTATTTGTATGTTGCAGTGGATAGGTTCAACAAGATGTGTATCTTAATGCCTTGTAAAAAAAAGATCATTGTTGAGAAGACTGTTAAACTCTTCTTTCAGTATGTGGGGATCGAGATACTCGTCTCAAATCGAGATACTCGATTCCTTGGGGAATTTTGGACTAGCTTGTGGGGAATGATGGACACCAAATTGAAGAGGAGCATTGCTTTCCATCCATAGATCGATGGACAGACAGAGGTGGTAAACCGAACAATGGTACTTTTTCTTTGAGTCTACTGCAGTGAGCATCCCAAGGTATGGGATGAACAGACACCCTATGTACAACATGCATATAACTAAGCTTTATATTCATCGACTCAGAGTTCACCTTCTGAGACGTGTTTTGGGTACCTACGAAAGGTTCCTTTAGACTTGATGTACGTGAGAGAGACCGATGTAAATGAGGAAATAACATAGGACAGAGCTCGCAAGTTCATCCATAGGATTCAACAGATACACCAGGAATTCAGGGAACAATTGGAGAAAATTCAAGCATAGTATAAAGCTCAGCATGACAAGCACGGGGTTGATCATTGATTCTAGGTTGGAGACTAGGTATGGCTTCACATCAGCAATGAGATATTGAAGTGTGAAGGCAAGAAACTCAAGCATATTGGAGAAGAGTGGTACCAATTCTTTTTGTCTGGATCTTCCACCTTATATGCATATTTACTTAGTTGTAAATGTTGAGAACTTGAAACTTTTTGAACCTCCCATGATCATGGATCAAGATGAGGAAGTTTCAATACCATTAGTTGATGAATTTGCACCTGAGTACTTGGACGCGCTACAGTAATATATCATCCTAGACAGGAGGATGAGGACTTCATGCAGGGGTTATGTTGATGATCTTTGAGTAGGCTTAAAAAGCACACATTCAAGCAAGGGAAAGTGGATCGAGAAGGACAAAGTGAGGGGACTCTTCCCTCACTTACCAGTTGATTGATGAAATATTTTGGTGGTCCAAAAATCTCTCAATGGGAAGGTGTGATCCAAAAAAGATCCAGAGAAGGCTAAGACTAACTCAGAACTCACAGAGGCAACTCAGAACACTCAGAATGGCTCCAGCAGGCAGAGAAACAGAAAAACTTAAAAGTTCCCAAAACTTAGTGAAAATGACATGACCATGAAGAGCACGTCGTAATATTTCTAACAACACAAACAACTCATCAAACAAAGTTACGGTTTGAAAGATATTCACGGTCAAAGTTGCAATCAAATAGGGCCAATCAGCAGGGGACACATCATCATATATATTGTTGATGTCAGAATGAGGTCAACAACTGACATGGTAGGGTGAAATCATTGTATGGGATGTTGACATCATTATGCCACATGGAAGCACCATAGACTTCCACGTGTCATCCGCCATTGGGATTTTCAGGGGTCCATGTGGACCAATAGAAAAGTGTTGCATGGCACCATTCTTGAAGCGCCACATGCCAGTAAGGAGTGAATGTGTAGTACATCAGTGTAAATGTATGCGTATCAGTGGGTGTCATGTGTCCCAATCATCGGGCAACACGTGGCAGCCCGAGAAACATCCAATGTTGGCCCATGAATGAAATTTTGTTTTAAAACATTATGGCGGGTCCACCAAAACTGGTGAACCACGCCAATGTTAGCCAACAGTAAAAGAATCGATAGCAGGTTCTCTATATATAACAGAGTGAATATTCCAACGGCTATATATATAAACAAACAACCAAAATAGAGTCCGATGGGTTTGACCCTGGATCCTCCGCCTTACCCAACGCTCTAATAACTCCGCCATAACTAACGTGTCACCGGTGTCACTTGGTACTATTTGTCAGTTTTATTATTTAAAAATTGTAATTTGCCCAGAGCCTGGGGGAAGAGGTGCGATCGTATCGTACAACCAAAGTCACATACTATGAGGCAAACATTGTCATAATTGATGGTGTAGAGGGCACGAAAACCGAGACAAAATTCCTCTTGGGCCTGGGTGTACCAGAGTCGGATTAGAGCATGGAGACAGTCATTTTTGGGTAATTTGATGCCACTAATACAATGGTGATGTTTGTTTTTTGATATGAGAATTATTTATGCAGCTTGATTTCAAAATGAGGTATATTCATGTATTTGCCAAATTCTTTTGCTGAGTTAATGAAAGAGCCTACCCATTTCAGAACAGGACCCGAAGACATATTCCACCAGGGATGAAATCCATTATCAATTTTTTGCGTTAAGATCTGATGTGTATGTCTCTTCATTTTTAAGTTTTCCCTTCTTTAATGGTGCACTTTAATTTATGCTCATTTAATATAATTCTTTAGAATTCATGATGAAAGGATCCTGGATCACCAAGCCTTTATGGATGAACATAGACTCATACCTTAAAATTATTCATTCTTGACCTTTGATCATATTGTGAGGCATCCTTGTCATAACACTATTTCCTTGAGTACCTATGTTCATATTTAACCAAATTCCAACCTTCTCATCTACTAAGAAAACCGTCTCTCCACACTTCCATGGTCTTGGATTCATGCATACTCACTACTCTCGTGTTGTCATGAAACATGGATGATCTCTTTCTTACTCAACATCCCCAATTGGTATGCATATTTGTCATATTGAAGTCTTTTCCCAATCATAGTTCAATTAATAGTCTTCTACATTTCACACCAAGTATGGATTTCTTCATCTAGTAGCTTCCTCAAAAAATCATTACATATTTGAATAACTGACCATGCCCTCATACCTGAAGAGTAATTATGCAATTGAGAATATTTTCTCATGCCCAACAACTAGGTCTCTGCATCCTCATCCTTCTTGTGTTCACCATAAAATGCAAGTGGTTTGATTTTATTCATTTCCCCCTATAGCTCATCCACCCCATACCTCTTCTCATACTTCCTGAAAGGGAATAGAATTGAACTAATGTGTACTCTCCTAGTTGAATTCCTTGGGGAGTGATGGTGATGCCTTCCAACACTTATGGTTCTTCTCTTGTCATAATGAGACCTGTGACTCCCTGATTTGCTTGACTCAGTCTCCTTATCCATTTTATTCTCTATTCTATCCAAGTTCTGCATTAACTTAATTTTACAACCTTCTTTCTGCTCCTTGTCTTTCATAATATTTTTGTNGGTCTCTACCAAGTTCATTATTTCTCCCTTTATGTCTTCTCCATGCCCATTGGATTATGTTACTGCATCCCCCACACCCATAACAAATATCGTTCCAACATATTCATAATTATAAGTTCCCTTGGCATCATCCACGTCTTGGTTTACTGATTTTTCTGCTGAATTTTGCTTACTTCAAATTATGTTCTTGGTTCAAAAATAATTTATTTCCAATTTCTTATGAATTCTTAATATGTTTTTTTATATACATTCTTGAGTGAATACATGGACTCTATTGTCCACAAATTTTCAGGACTAACTCTCTTTTCCCCCTTCAAAATCGTTAGCTCGAGCATCATAGCTTCGATGCTCATCCATTGTCTGAATATATTTTAATTATATCTTAACTGTTGGTCCATTATCTTGGCTATCAGGATGCTCAACATGATCCTGATACTCACTAACCATCCACTGGACTTTGGTTCAATATCAAACATCAAAACCTTTCACCCATATTTACAATTTTTTCTTAATTTTACCGTGGTTTCATGAGTCCATTTCATTCATTTTATAAATTTTTCTGCCTCCAAAAGGCACCGTGGTGTTCTGTCATATCCATTATATACCTATACTTAGTCATTTTCTATGATATCTCACCACGGTCTATGGTCATTTCCTTATGCTTCATCACCTCTCTAATATCCTTCACACTTGTGAAGTCTTGACACTTGGTCAAATTTCAAAATTTTCATTGTGGGTTCGTGTGATCCTATATTTCTTTTACTCTTAGAACTCCATCCACCTGACCAATCCTTAGCACTTAGACACATATTGAAATGTCACGATGCTTTGCAGTGTATTACCTCTTCGTCACCATACTCTTCACATATGGAGTCTTGATACTTATCCATATTTCCAAAACTCAACCATAGGTTCATGGGTTTGTGTAATTCCTTACCCACACATCTGATCCTCTCTGCACTCTGCAATACCTTAACACTTAGACAAATTCCAAGATATTACTTTGGTTTTGTGGGACTGACAGTTGGCATGCCACATGGCTCCACATCACCTGCCAACCATCATTACATCCAACATGTACATGGCACCATGGAGTACACATATTTCTTCTACCACATCAGCTGACACGTCACCTCCATGTCACGTTGACATCATCATACAGAAAAATAACCAATTTTTTCTTCCAAATTTATCGAATTTTTCATTTTTTCCCAAAATGTCAAGAATACATAATTTTCAATTCTTTCTTTGACCACCATTACAACTCTATAGATAAACTTCACTTCACCATTTTTTTTTCCTATAAACCCATTTTGATATTTGCATAATAATTTTAACCTTTCCTCGTCGAATTTCTCCATAATTTAGTTGTAGAAATTGGGGCATTTTCCCAATTTCTCCCAATTTTGTCCTGGGTGGCATGGATTCTCTATAAACTCAAGAATTCGGCCATCTACAAGCCTAGATTTTCCCCATTAGAGATTGAAATTTCTTATTTTTAATTTTCGAGCTCGATTCTTCACATTACCCATGATATTTCTCTCAATTTTACTGCAATAATTTAATCAAACAAGTTGCATACATACTCCATAAATTATTCTTTGCAAATTTCCACTTCAACATTCTTCTAACTTGGCCCATACAGGCTCAATGTTGAAAACTAGGTTATGATTCCACTTTGTAACATTCCCAGCCACACAGATTGGTCCATGCTACACAAAACTCTCCCAATTATAGCTCTACCATCACATTGTATCATCCCTAGCTTCATGTCGGGCAAGTCCACTCCAAAAATTACGAATTCTGATACCCTTAAATTAAATCATATATTCTACATATGAACAGGGTTAGGAACAATAATAACAACATACAACAACAATACTTCATACATATAAATAACAAAGATTCCATAACATAAAATCATAATTACACACACAATAATTGAAATAATCACATGATAGACACTTATCTCATGAAATAAATACCAACGTCATGCATAACTTCCACGTTCCTCCCAGCCATGGACCACACTACTCGTAATCTCAATAGACTTAACACCCATGACAATAATTTGACACTTAACAAACAAACTCCACGAAAATCTCTTCTAGAGACATTTAAAAAATTATTAGAAATAAAATAAATTAGGGAACCAAATCCCTTGGTAAATGTTTACGACCCATGAGGTCAATCTTAAGAATAATTGTCGGATGCTCCTACATCAAAATCTCGGGGAAAAAAAAAACTATTCATCGGGTATTCAAGCTTTGCACCATACTTGGAAGTCTCTGTTGTTGACATCCAATTAACCTCCTCCTCTAGTATTCCCCTCCATTTTATTAAATACTAGAAATACTCCTTTCCTTTGGTTTTCCTTAATACCTTCTTATCCAATATTGTCTCAATTTCATTTTGCACTGCATGGGGTAGTTGTTCTTTCCATTCTATAGTCTAATCTTCATCACTTACAAGTTTATCTACTGAAACATCCTCTATCTCCTTGAAGGGATACAAATCTGCAACATTAAAGATTGGAGAAATTCTAACACCACTTGGAAGTTCTATTCCATACGCATTAGAAGAAAATTTCCTTAAAATTTTACATGGTTATTTTAAAGCTTTAATTTGCTATAAGTCCCTATAGCAAAACCTCTCTTTCCTCAAATATTCCATAACCAAATCACCAACCTCAAAATTCATTGGTCTTCTCTTCATGTCTACACGTTGCTTATAATTGTGGTTGTTGTCTTACAATTTTTGTTTGACCCTTTCCTGCAACTCTTTCATACTCACTGCAAAATATTCACCATCAACACTTCTCAATTCCTGTTTTCCTAATGTCCTCAACTCATACACTCACCTAGGATGCATTCCATACAAAATGTCAAATGGAATCATTCATGTGCTTCTATTTGGTGATTCGTGATATGAAAACTCATCTTGACAAAGCATCTAATCCCATTGCTTAAGATTCTCATTCATAAGACTTCTCAAAATATTTCCCACATTACTATTTACTACTTCTATGTGTCCATCATTTTGTTGGCGATAGGTTGAGCTAAGACTGAGATTAGTACCGAGATTATTCCATAAGGTCCTCCAAAAGTGTCCCCACAAGCCTAGTATCTCTATCATAAACTATACTTTTGGGTAAACCATGCAACCTTACAACTTATTTAAAGAACAAAGTTGCAACATTTGTCGCATCACTAGTCTTCGTACAAGCAATTAAAATCACCATTTTGAAAATCTATCTACCACAACATAAATAGAATATTTACCTTTCTGTGTTATTAGCAATCCCAACAAAAAATCCATACTCAGTACATCCCATGGCCTACTTGGAATGGGTAGTGGTTTATACAACCCTATATTTTGACTTCTCCCTTTAGCATGCTGACAAATTTTTCACTTCTCCACTAACGTCTTCACTTGATTTTGCATACCCGATCAATAATAAAAAGCATTTACCTGAGAAAAAGTTGTATCTTGTCCAAAATGTCCTGACAATCCTCCATGGTGTTTTTCTTTAATTATATTCTCTTTCATTGAACACTTTGGTATGCACAATTTACTATTCTTGAACAATAATCCTTTATGTAGCATGTAGTCTAACCACTGAATTTAGTTACGAACAACTGGATTTTCAAAGGTTGCATAGGCATCTTTGAAATCTACATCATTTGTATACATTTAGTTTAAACCATCAAAGCCTAAAGTGTTGACTTGAAATTCTTGCAAAAGCAAATCAATTCTACTTAATGCATCAACAACTTTATATTCTTTCCCACTAGTATGCTTAATTAAAAATGTAAAATTCTACAAAAGTTCAACCCACTTAACATGTATTTGATTTAGTTTTAGTTGGATTCTTATGAATTGTGATGCATGATTATTAGTGTAAAAGACAATTTCTTTCGGCATGACGTAATTCCTCCACTTCTTAAGCGCTTGAACAATTGCATAAAATTCCTTGTCATAAGAGGAATATTTTTGTTTTGCTTCATTTAATTTCTCACTAAAATATGCAATTGGTATTTGCTCCTGACTCAAGACGACTCCTATTGTAGTCCTACGAGCATCAGTCTCAACTTGAAAGAATTTATCAAATCTTGGCAAAGCTAACATAGGCTTTTCAATAATATTTTTCTTCAATAATTTAAAATTTCTATTAGTTGCTTCAATCCACTTAAATGGTTGTTTTCTTTCTTTGATAGTTTTTACAAAAGGTGCACATATATGACTCAAAGTTCTAATGAAGTTTCTATAAAAACTTGCAAATCCATAGAAACGTCTTACCTCAAATGCATTTCTTGGGTTGGCCAATTTACAATTGCTTGAACCTTTTCTAGGTCCATCTTCAAACCTTCTTCAGATATTACAAACCCCAAATATATCATCTCCCTCTTCATAAAAATGGATTTCTTCAAATTTATCAACAATGTTTCCTTCTGTAGGGTACTCAAAACCATCTTGAGATGCCTTAAATGTTCCTCTTTTTTTTCTCTGTAGATCAGGATGTCATCTAGATAGACTATCATAAACTTTTCGATGAATTCCTTTAAGAATTCATTCATCAACCTCATAAATGTACTAAGAGCATGTGTAATTCCAAAAGACATCACCAACCATTCATACAATCCACTATTAGTTTTGAAAGTTGTTTTCCATTCATCCCCTTCTCTAATTCTAATTTGACAGTATCCACTCTTTAAATCAATCTTTGAAAATTATTTTGAACCACTCAAACAATCCATCAAATCATATATGTGAGGAAATGAAAATATGTAGCTTATGGTGATTTTGTTGATTTCTATGGAGTCAGTGCACATGTTCCATCCTCCATCCTTCTTTGGACTAAGTAGTTTTGGTACAACACATGGACTCAAACTCTCCTTCACCAAACCTCTATCTAACTATTCCTGTACTTTCCTTTTAATATCTTCATTCTCTTGTGGAGTCATTCTGTAGGCTACTTTATTAGGAAAACTTGCTCCTGGAATTAATTCAATATGATGAATAATACTTCTCACATGAGGTAAAGTATTTGGTCAGTCATCCACTATAATATCAACAAACTCATCAAGCATAGCTTTAATTTCCGTAGGTAAATCATCCAGATATTTATTAGCGATTATTACCTTTGTCTTAACAATTAAAGAAAAATCTACCTCCTCTCTCTTCCTGACTTATTACAACAATTCTTTCCCACTTATTAACATTACACTTGGACTAGATTCTTCTTTGTCTCCCTCATCCTGCAAAGGCAACAACACATGCATGTGTCCATATTTTTCTAGAGAAAAAAGTGTTCCTCCTACAATCATGAATGTATTTTCTATCATAATCTATGGTGGATATTCTACCCACCCATGGATATGATGGCTAAGATTCATTTGTTCTTAACACATAGCTTAAAATTGACAAGGGGGGAGGGGTCCCACACTTAATTCGAGCCAATCCCACGATGCCACATTATCATGGCATATGTGCCCTGTCCAATCGGGGTTGGACACCACACATAGATATTTCTGCAGTTTGGCACTTCAGCTCTTCGATGCTTCGACATTTAACGCACCATCCTATATCCTCGTATCTCTCGGAGTCCCAAAGTCTCAAAGTTCTGAAGTTCTAGACGTCCAAAGTAATACTTTGTCGAAGTACTTATGTTATCCTTCCATTATTTGATCGAACAGTTGGGAAGGGTACCCAATGGATCCTTAGATCAACGACTTATGTTTCTCCCTAATTATTCCCCAAGATATAATGGTTGGTGGGATTTCACCACTTCAGGGATTTGCGAGTTCACAACCCTTATCATTTTTAACCCTTTGATTCCCTGAAGGATTACATGCTAAAGGGTTCATAAAGTGGGGTTGACTTCTTGCTTCTAATTAATGATACTACTTATCCTATCCTTACACTATAATCAATCTAATGGTCGAGAAGGGCCCCGAAGGATCCTTATATCTACAACTAGTGTTATTTCACGACTTTGACCTTCAGGTATTCTATCCATTTAATGACTTTTCACTTCCGGAGTAGGGCAATGCCGAATTTGAATGTATCATATATCAAATGGTCATGAAATATCCCGATTTTTCTTGGATCGACGACTTGCATAACTTTGCGGTCGAAAAGTTGGTCAGGGTTTAATGATTAAATGGATCCCACGACAATAGATAGGAAACCTAGTTTCCAGTCAACCGTCCGGTCACTTTTTCGACAGGTTTCCTTCAACAAGATTTGAATTTTGTGAGGTTTCAACATCCCTATGTCCCATACCTCTGAATTCCAGAAGCTCGGAAGGATTATCTCCATTTTAGCATAGTGCATTTGTCTAGGGTCTTGATCATATAGGTCTTTGAAAATCCCCCAAGGGATACACCCTCAGATCTTATCTAATATTTGGTTAAGGATGAAGACTTGAGCCTATGTTCACCAGGGAGAATGGTTTGAAGGAAGTTCCTTTTGCTTTAGAATCCAAATTCTGTAACATGACAATGATAATTCTAAGGTATTGATAGGTTCAGAGTTATCACATAGAGTCTATCCCGACTCCCTATTTCCAGGTGTGGTCCCTCGATAGTCCCTTGATAAACTTTCCAACCAACACAGGGGTCAAATTCCTATGCTCCAAAATTCATTTAATCTTCATTACTAACAATTCTCCTTCTCTACAAAGAGGTAGGGAGAAAACCATCTAAAAAATATGATATTCAATATTTTCTTCCAATTTCCCAAGTCGCTAGGCCATGAGAGCCATTAATTCTATGATTCAAACAAGGTAAAGAAATTTCCATCATCTAGCCCAATAAAAAAATGTGTATTACAACAATACAACCAAGATAACATAAAAAATTAGAGTCACACTTATATGAAATTGGAAATTAGTTGGGAATTGTTGAAAGGGGTGCTCTTTTCCACCCAACAATAGGCACGTTTTTCTCTTTGATTATTCCTCAACTAGACACCCCCTAGCTAGACCATGATGCAATAAGATAGATGATGTTTTCCTCTTTTCTCAGCTACAACAAGGGACAAAGGTTACTCTCATTTTCTCACAGGGCCCTGGTAGTTAAGTTTTCTATCCACCAAGCAAGGGAGCTTGCTATGATTGCTTACTCAATCATTGCATCTCCATTTATCAACTTGATTAGAAAAAACTATCCAAGTTCTCTTGTACCCAGAAAAACATGTATTTATCAATCCTCCTCCAAACCAAAGGGCCTTGTGCACTCTACATTACTTGGAATGGTCTTTTGACCCATTCGTGTGTATCTTATTCCATATACCCATGATTTTCCTAACTTATATTTCCTTTCCCAACAATATTTTGTGGGTTTGATTAGGAAGTTTCCAGACAAGTACTATTCCCATCTCCTCATTTACTCTTAATGATAACTTCCCAACCACCAATTTGACTGGTAATTCAATTTTTTGGGCTAGAAGATTGTTCTGGGTCTAAGCAATTTATATCCAGCAGCATACTGGTCTGGCAGGGTCACCCCAACCATCCTCGATTCCCCTTACCATCCCCTCTCATGCATCATGATCCATACTAGGCACCTCCTTTCAAAAGTTATACCATAATTTTCCATTTGTATTTAATAACATAAAATATACATATATATATATACAATACCTTTAATAACAAGTTTAGTTATCTTTCCAAACTTCTCATGACTGGTTTATCCATAGTATTTTTCCAAATATAATATATTTACAAGATGGGGGGAACAAGGGCATTACAGAGGCCTAGAATCATCTTCCCTGGACTTTTTTAAATTTTATTTATTTTATTTTTATTTTTTAGATTATTTTAAATTATATATTTTTTTGTTTTTAATTTATTTTTAAATTGTGTATTTGGTGTTTGTGTGTTTTTTCTAGTTTTGATCTTTTATCCTTTTTTATATGTAGTTTTTTTCATTTTTGGTGATTTTGTTTGTAACAATATCGATTTTTAGGCCATGGTTTAAAAAATGTTGTAATCTTAAGCCTAAAAGAAATGATGCTACTAGTAGCACCTCTTTTCAACTTGGAGGATGTTTTTAATTGTAACTGAACCAATTTTAAAGTCCATATTTTCAAACAAGTAGCACCACTTTTTGATTGAGGGGTTGATTTTAAGATTTTGGTTGCAAGGGTATCGATTATTAAGGAAATGGTTTCAAACAAGCTATAATTTTAACCTTGAAAAAAATGGTGAGCTATGAGTAGCAGCACTCTTCGATTAAGTTTTTTTTTTTTCTTGTCTGAGAATGGTACCATTTGTTGAAGTCATGATTTGAAGCAAGTTGTAATTTTAACTCGACAAAGAAAAGGGAACCATTGGTAGCATTACTTTTATATTCAATGGTTGCTTTTGAGGTTTTTGTTAACAAAATTATCAGTTTTTAAGATTTTTGTTGCAAAACGTTATAATTTTAACCTTGATTTTAAAAAATAGTGACATCAGAAGAACCACTCTTGAAATGGGGTAAAAACAACCAATAAATGCAAACTCTAATTAAAAAAAGAAAATTCTAAAAAGTTATCATCAAATTGATAACAATATTTTATTATAATTTAAAAAAAAATCATTTCTAATAAAAAAAGATATAACATATTATTTTATAACATATAGTATATTATTTGATCAATATCAATATACAATATAAATCTATATCTATGTAATTTGTAAATGGTCCAATCATTAATATCGAAATGCATTATTTTCACATTTATTTTGCATCGTTTTCAACATCCATATATACTATTAAAATCAATCCAACTTACAAATGGTTTAATCATTAACATTAATATGCATTGTTTTCACAATCGATTAACATAGATACATTCTTTCTATAATAATCCAGTTTTTAAATGTAATGTTAACTTTCTAC